>JAMKCH010059509.1:0-111154 GCA_023653785.1 Ophioderma brevispina | reverse complement strand
GGCATCAGTCGTGAGCAGTCCCATGGAAGCGGTTTTTCTAGCAATAATGGGTAATGACTACAGACGACTGCACAATAACATGCCCATACCTTACCAGAACTACACATGAAAAAGAAAAACTGCTCCCTATTTTTGCGAAAATTGCCAATCGGCACCAGTCTGGAGCAGTCTGGAAGTGGTCTTCTAGCAAAAAAATCGGCTGTGTAACTGAGGCCTTTACTCTTACGGCGGTCCGTAAGTACGTAATCCTGTGACTAAAATTGAAAACCAGTGTTTTACAAATTCTCAAGACGGAAAATATCGAAGGCATTGTGGGAAAACTAAATTCGCGGCCGTAGCGGGGGAGACTCAAAATTTTAAGAAACTCTATCTTTGGTTTCGAAATTCCAAAACTAGGAAATTGTTAAAAATCCCAAATGGCGGATATGCAATAAATGATCAGGGCAACCCTGTGTTTACCGTAAATTAGCAGCTGTATGGCACACACACACACACACACTCACACACACACACACAAACCCATGTTTGATTTTTTATCATGTTGCTATTTTATTATAATTGATAACGGGATTGCTGGTAAGAATTAAACAACCATAGAATTTGCATGCAATGCTCAAACAATACAATTTTATAATGTCATGGTTTTTGAAATCCAAATAGGTTTATAGCCTCCCTCTTGATAATACACTCATATGTTCCTGCACAATTTAAACGCAAAGCAAACGGTGAAGTCATGACATATCATGGATATGTCCGACATCGCAATTGCTACCGTTTACGATAAAATGTAATTATTATGTGAACCCATTTAAGCTATATCTATAAGATGTCGATATTATGCTCAATTGGTCTTACCCTTGCAAAGGAGTTTGTCGTTTTAATAGTCCCGGGGGGCCACTTTCCACTGACAAGTGGGTAGGCTAGCATCCGTGTCCAAGTCAATGCTTGAATTTTCACCCATAAACACGTACAGCATCGCATTACTACCCTAACTAAGTACTTGATGGAATTTGCGCCCCTTAACAATATCAGTAGCGCAAGTTTGCATACTCTAAACAAGTATTTGCCTTCTTCCTACCCTAAGCAAGTAATTGATGCAATTATTACCCCTTTATACGTACCATATTTTAGTGTATATTTTTGCACACCAAAGAGGCTTGTCTGAGGGGTGCCGCTCCCCCTCTCTCCGCGAGCGGCGGACCCATACGAGCATGTTTGCTTTCCTAAACACATTTTCTCATGAAAAATTGATAAAAACAATTTTATATTTGTAAGTGGTTAACTTTGAAATGCGTATAGGCCCATGATCGACTGTATAAACAGTAAAATAACATTTCATACATGGAGGTTTATTTGAACTCATCATAACATTAAAGGTGTTCATGGCGAGTTCGTAAGCGCCTGGGGTGGGGTCCGCGGAACATTGTGTTTTCAGTTTTTTCAGACATTTTCTATGGGTCTTAGGATCCGGGAGAATCGCTTGGTAGAGTACGTTTCTACATCTACATCTAATTTCATACTCAACAAAGCTGCCAAAGCAGTATCTAGTTGATAAATGGCGAGGTTTGCAGAAATAAATCAAAACAAAAAGAAAAATTTACAACTACATTGCTGTGCTATCAAGAATGCCAATTTTTGCGAATTTTCCATCACGAACATGTGTACAACATGGGAGGAAGAGAGTTCCAGTCAAGAACAGTACAGGGAAAGAAACTGTTCTTGTAGACATTGGTTTTTGGGCGCCATTACTCTAAATCTCGACGGATGGTATTGCCGAGTGTTTGACATTTTCTGTTTATGGATATAGTCGGGTAATGAAACGGCTATTTCTCTTCGTGCTGGATTTTAAACATATTTACTATTCGTGCAAATTTCCGCTATTGTTTCTAAAGTTGGCCATTTAAGTTGCTGACGGATATTTGTAACTGTCCTGGTGTTCTATATATTCCCCGTGACAATCTAGCGGCTCCGACGTTGGACCATTTCAAGTTTTTGAATATCAGCTGTTGTATGAGGGTCCCAAACGGAGGTGGAGCTCGCGTACTCTAGGAGTGGTCGAACCATCGCGAGTAATCTGTTTGGTTTTCGACACTTATTCCGCATTTGCATCGAAGTGATATCGGCATTTTATATGCACCCAAATTATGTCCAAAAAGTTATTTTAAGAAATTATAAACCTAGAAGTTGACTGACATTTTAAATAATTCTGAGTTTTAATTGCTAAAACTTTGTCCGTTTCATGGGTAAGTGATATAGAACAATTTTTGGTATAGCGACATAATAGGCAATAATCACAAAAGGATCGTCCTTTCTCAATCTCAAACCAAGAGGCCTGCACTAAAAATCAAGTTATTGTTTACTTTACCCGCTCGTGGCGCTGCAAATTTCGGAAATTTATGGATTTGAAAGCACAGTTTAAAGGCAAGTCAGACTTCCGGAACCTTTTCTTTTTTTTATGCTGAAATGAATATGGACCTAAATGCGTAAGTTTCCCTCATTTAGAAATATAACCCCTTTTCTTGATTTTGGTGCTTTTTAGAACCCTTTTTCCTTATGTCGTACTTGCCTGATCCTAAAAAGCTACCCTTTTTAGCATGATTCTTGGACAGGATATACACCCTTGTCTCTGAAGACGGACCCCCGGGTTTGTGGTACATAACCATGCGTGCTAACCCGTCCCTGAATTATGTTTTACTATTGATATGTTAGGCATTGAGGATATTTTCTCACTCTTAGCTAATCGTTGTCCGTCAACGCTATTGTCATTCATTAAGGAGACACATTTTCATTTCAATAAAAAAAAACTGACGAAGACCTCGACAAAAGGCAGATTCTTATACACAAAATGGTGTATCATAGTTGCAAAGAAAATCATAGACAAGACTTTCTATGTCTCCAAGTAAATTCATTTATTACATGAAATGATGGACTCATGCCATTTGAATCATCCAATATTTTTCCATACGTTATCATTATATCTGGGACTTCCTTTCCGCGTTGAGTTGATTTTCGTATAGGCAGTTTAAATCAAACCAAAATACATCTGGTCCTCTTACTGGTTGACCAGTATGAAATGGACATCAAGTTGCTGGTATAGAATTAATTTGACTTCCTTTCTAAATCGGCATATTTTGTGTATAAAACTAGCACATTTGCTCAGACAGAGTCATTGTGTGGCAGTTTCAGCGGAGGTATTGAAGATGTCGAGCTATCTGCTCGCGCTGACTTTATTGGCAATAGGCTGCGCCTGTCATGGTGCCAGTCTGGATGGTTTATAATCAGTCCTTCCATTATTGAATCCTCGGCGAGTGAATGCGAACCCCGAAGGGTTTGCTCCTTACGACAAGATTGGATTCGGTAGATGTCCAAACGTGTAAAACAGTCAGCAATTTTGATATAACAGATACGTATGGCAAGTGGTATCTGATAGCTCACTATGGTGAAAGGTATCTGAAGGATAAAGAGTCGGAGATTTTACTTTACTAGCGGAGACGAAAACAAAGTGAAGGTTTCTTTGTTCGTGTAACATGACTTTCCCATACGTTGACCTACCACTGGAAAGAATGAAAGAGGTGACGATGCCTGGTTTGTTTGTTACTGATGAAACAACATGGTGACGTGACGTAAAAAGACGAGTAGTACCTATGATATTTATACATACACTGCCAAAAGTAATTGCAACATTCAGAACACGAAATTCATAAACACAAATTAATTTCAAATTAAACCATTATTCTTTGACCAACACATCTATGTATTGAATACCAAAGTTCTGTGTTTTCATACGAATGTTGATTTCCCCAGAATCCATTAGGGCAACAACATTGACTTGACTCATGTTCCTTAAATAATGGTCGATAAAGACTGCTAACGAAACTTGTTGCCGATTCCACTCCAAACTGATAGCACGGAAACAACGAAAGGCTTCAAAAATCTGCTTTAATGAATTGGTACGGGTTCCTTTGGGTTAACTTAAAGTGTAAATCGACGTGATTGTTTGGACTGAAGATGCGATAACGTCAATGGAAGACCGTGGTCTTCGAACAATTCGGGAAATCGGAGACTTTTTATGTTATGTTGTTCATGTTGGGTAATTGTCTAGAAATACACCTGCGAACGAGAATGCTCAAAAATGCGTCTTCATCATAAAATAAGCGATTTTTTATTAGAATTGGGAATCCCAGATGTACTTAACAGCAGAGCCAGATATGCTAATTTATGTCCGTCCATGATGAAATAGGCGTACTGTCAAGAAAATGACCTCTAACTGACGTTGCCTGAACCCATGCAACAACTAATGGCTGAGCGTAAACACGTACATATGGCTCTATTTCCCGATACACTCCGTCTTTCAATAGGAAAGGCCTTTTCCAGTCAGTAGCCGTTGAATTATATTGGAGATCTCCGATATTATTGTTTTTAATTACACACATTCCTTCGTTTGCTACAATACTAGACGGCTCCGATCTTAACATTCACGGTTATATTGACTACCAGTTACCAATGCAACGTGTAAAAATCTCAAATTTTGAAAAATTGGGGGCGCTTCTTCAAACAATGTGCTATTATTGCTTTTTGATAAACAAATTTAAGCTGAGAGTGTGGGTGGCAATGCCCGTGAGGGGGGTATATCCATACTCAGGGATTGCAACAAAACTATTTGGCGCTCTCTCTTGGTATTTGTATCGATATATATACATACAAAACATTTCAAAATTCATTGCCTCTATTGGTCCCTGAATTTTGGAAATATGTTAGACAGTGCATAAAAATTGTGGAAAGGTCCAACATTAAAAGAAATCGGATCAATATATTTAAGATGTAACCTTTGGTAATGACCTGTATGACATTTGAAGATTTTTTGTCCTTATATCTGCCTCACCATTCGTTTTAAGGTAGTGCAAATTATACCATGTTAATCCTTGTAACAGACGAACTACTTAAAGGCGACTCGATATATTTCTCGATGAGGGCGCACTCAATTTTCAAACAATCGTGTTTTGCATAGAATAACTTGTCCATATACTAATCAGTGTGTGAAGTATCTAAGCTCAAATTGAAGTGCTTCATATATAGACAATCACAACTTTGTTATAAAATTCCGGATCCGGAATTTTTTTGTACACCGTACCTTACTGTCATAGATGTTTAATCATCAGAACGGAAAGATCGATTCATCTCTAACTTTTGAAATTAGCATTTTAGTGCTAGCTTTAGTTCTAGATTATTATTTTTTAATTCCTACAACAAATATTTATATTTCCGAATCTCCGAGTCAGCCTTAAGTACTTTTACTGCAACCAGCATTTTTCAGTTTTGACGTCTGTAGTATGGATCTACTCCACTCTGGCTATGTGTTTGTAACCTTCGTAGAAGACAACTCAACTGAGAAATGAATTAATGTTATTGCTCCAGATGCAAGTGGATACCGGGTGGGGGGGGTGAGGCAGGGGCAGATGCCCCTGTGGTAATCCCCCCTTGCCCCTGAAATTAGTGATTTACATAGTCCATATAATATCCTAACAATGTTAATATATGCCTTGCCCCCTGAGCATTAGGTGCCCCATATGCCCCCCCTGAAAAAAGTGGTTACGGCCACTGGCCAGAGACACAACTACATCTTCTCTTAATTAAAGCAGTAGCTATTAATCTCATCATACATTGCACTTTCAATCTCATTTTAATAATCCAAAAATCATACATTTAAAAAAGAGTATACGGTCGGAAATACCATAAAATCAAATTAAGATCTTTACATGTGGAGAACTTATCGTTGAAACCCCTCAATAAAATGATATATTCTCGTTATTTTCTTTTCACCCCCATTAACAGATGGCCCAACCGAAAACTTTTTGGTTATCGCTTACACGTACACTGTACACTGCATCAGCATGCGAGGAATTCCCACAAGATTTCCCGGTTGCTATTACACATACGGATTGAGCCCGGAAGCCTGCATTAACAGAAGAAGAGATCATTTGAATCAAGAGAGATTTACGCTATATCAGGAATTAGCACGGAACCATTTTGTGAAAATTGACAAGCCTAACTGTAAGAATGAACAAATTCTTGCGTTAAGGGAATACGATAGTGTTTCGAGTAGTACCTATATGCATAGATTCTTCAAATGCGTGGTTTATACTAAACATCGGTTCTTACTAAACTTTCTATTTTTAGCTAAAACATCTATTAAAGTCCGTTTTAGCAACTATAAACATACTTTTTGTATACTTGAAAAACTTTCAAAAGTTATCGGTACTTTGGCACAATAATTGATCAAAACGATCCGAGAACTTTTTGTGCCAACAGTAGTAAGAAAACAACTTCTAGTTAGTTATCTAACGAATTTAGTTTATTCTATAGTAACAAGAATTTGGTACTAAAGAGACACTTTTAGAATGGTTTACGATATACTTACTCAAACTCATTTTTTGGACATTTTTTGTTTGCTAATCGTTACTTATTTTCTTAGCCGAGTAGATTGCACCGCAGGCCTATAAAGTAACTATCTTGAAATCCCGTTTCTACTCTTTTACGGAATAACCTCAATACTACTACCTGAGCCATTTTTTGTAATCAAAAAACAAAACCTCCCGAAGGGGGTGGTTGTCACCCCGTGAATTTCGTTATGAACAACCAATCCTGTAAATGTGGTACCACATGATAGCGTAGAGTTTCTTCTTTCCATTATTACCAAAATAAGTAATAACACCCATTATGACCGTCACCATGACGTAGAATTGAGGGAAGTACGAAAATCCTAGAAATATAGGGTGGAAAATTGATATTTCGCCATTTTAGCGCCTCACACACCTATTATAGCTCTAGAATGCGTCATTATATCAAACTATTTCCATCAAGTCAAATACCGCATGGAAAACTGATTTTCCTAACCTGTCTTGTGACAAATTTAATTTTTAAGAACAAAATGTTTATCCCAATATTGTACTTGAATTATAGTAACTCGCCTACTCTTCACTTTGAGTGGAGGGCACTATGTTCTGCTAACTTTGTTTATTATTCAAAATGTCATAACTACTCCTCACTTGACATACCAGTGACCATCTACCCAGACTTGTAGGCCCTCCTGCATCTTTTTCCCCTCTCAAAATGTTTCACTTTGAAGAGACATCGCGTAAAACTCCCTGTTTGCTTTTTTTGGGACGCCGGGTTTGCAAGGCAAATGTGTACTGTATCTACTGTCATGACATGATCAAGATACTGTGCAATATGGCAAGGGACGTCCGTTGACCAAAATATTCTTTTCATTATCCTTTCGACTTTCTATAAGAAAGATATCAATACTTTTGCCGTTTCGTGGTCTGCAATGCAGACGACTTGACCTGATCAAATCACTGAATCGTATTTTTTTTTAATAAAGTCAAATTTATAACTTACATGTTTTCGTAAAAAATGAAGACATCGATCGGAAAAAAATTGCCGATATGACAAATTTTGTTAAGCACCACCCTTTTTCGTCCATTCCATATGTACGATTTATGTTGATGTACGATATACGGGGTAGAACATTATGACAGTAATGAAAGTGAGGGTTCAATCGCAATCATCAATGTAACTCAATTTATTGTGGAACCAGCATAAGAAAATGTTCAAACAAAATTCTCACACCAATAATAGTGAGAGTGAAAATAAAAGGGTTTTAACACTAGTGCTGTAAGCCGGGTATAGATACAAGATATGCCAATAAGGAATAACTCTTGGCAATATCCTTAACAATGGGATGAGATCTTGTTTTCTTTGCTCAGCAACGGGTGGAATTGGCTTGTCTGATTTGTCAGATCAGTTGCCACATGTATAAATAGATTAATTTATTAGCACATTGGTATAAATAGGTTCATTTATTAATCCGTAGTTGAAATAATCAAGAAAATGTAACATTAAGTTGACACAGGCATGATATTGTACATTGTACGTTCTGACAAACAAAAGTTTCATGTGTGTAAATCCCATAGGAATGGAGAGAAAAGGGGTGTGCTTACAAAACCTGCCATATCTAGGTTATTTTTCAGTCGATTTCTTTAATTTTTTCAACACATGAAAGTGTATTAGATGTGTTTAATAAATCTATGATATAGTGATTGCATTAAGGTCAAGATCATCTTTAATCCTTGCACATTTGTTTTTATTCACGTAGTATAGGCCTATGTTCATGTTTATACACAAACAAATAGCATTAATAACGGTTTTAAAATTGTTATTGGTCCTATCAGGCATATAAGGTTACTAGTTCGATGGCCGACATCTCTTCATTGTCCTTTCAATCGAATCAATTTTCGTTTCATTGCGTCCAGCCTTGAGAAAGTCTAAACCCTTGTCTTATATATCATGCATATAGCCCCGGCTAGCAAGACATTGTAACGCATCTCAAGTACAAAAGGGGGCCAAGGACCAGTTCGTACAGGGGTCAAATTTTTAAATAGTCCAATTCATTTTAAAGTATCCATGCTATTTTGTCTAACCACAAGATCCAGGAAAGGTCTTATTGCCCCCTCTCCTTAAGGCACC
Source organism: Ophioderma brevispina (assembly GCA_023653785.1). Classification (NCBI taxonomy): domain Eukaryota; kingdom Metazoa; phylum Echinodermata; class Ophiuroidea; order Amphilepidida; family Ophiodermatidae; genus Ophioderma; species Ophioderma brevispina. The sequence goes on along the minus strand of JAMKCH010059509.1, from coordinate 102,628 downwards.
TTTTGCTGCACTTAGAATCACGTTTTAGGAGTCCCTGTCAGTCTTTCAACATATTTACTCAATCAACCTTTGTACTTGAGATTTGTTACAATTGTCTCTAGCTCCTGGGTTAATAGCGTGACTGTATAATTATTCTGACCGTAGAATAGAACGGCGATGCCCTATTCTCATAAACGGTGGATTCAAAATACTTTTGGGATGGAGCATTCCCATCTATAAAGAATACCCCGCTTACAGAATCAAATGATGCACTGAGACCGTTAATGTACTCTTTTGTTTGGATTGCACCCCCCCCCATTCAGTTTCTTAGCCTTTCTGAGAGACTGGGTCGTTGCAGCGACTGCCTTGGTGTATTGATAGAAAGTAGGCGCCGTAATTATGACCAAGGGAATTCCGTGTTGGGTCGTGTGACATTTATCTCATCTATCGTTTTTAGTCTCTTTCTCGCATCCTTTGCAAGGTTAAAAACAGAGCCGACGGTTTTTGGGTTTGCTGAGTTTCAAGTACAATTGGTGAAGAATTGGCTTACCGGGTTAGATTTTTGCAACACTGTTTCTGCATCAAAGGAATCAGCAGCTATTCCACGTGCCGTATGTCTGCGTAGAGGTACTGCGAACATGTCCCTTTCCCTTTGGAATATCTGAGACTTAAATGGTTAAACGACTGGGTGCCATCCAGAACCTTGTGGTACACTATTCCGAAGTTTTCGCTTTCTACTGCATTGCCCATTCGATGTCTCCAGGACGAAAAATCTGCCTTGGATGAGCAGCATTATGAACTTCACAAGCTTGATATCAGAAATTTTAGTAACGTGAAGTAGAGACCTCGATGCCAGACTGCATCATACGCAGCATTAATGTCTATGAATACTGCTCCAAACGTCTGCTTCTTCTAGAATGCCTGTCTCGATGTCATTAAGTAGTCTTGCTATCCTTGTTCATTTACCTCTTAGAAACCAGCTTGGGTGGCGGGTTAGGCCGCATCATTGATCCTACTGAGTACTAGGCATTATAGATGTGAGTTTTGCAGTGAGATAGGTCTTTAACTCATTTGCTTGTTTCTTAGCCTTTAGGATAATCAATGACCGCTGATTCCTACCATCTTAGAAAGCTTCCCCCCATTCTAATAACTTTAATTTTCTCGTGTGTCACATAGGTGAATGGTGGGAATGGGACTTGACGTGAGAGGTGTTGTAAAACTGTTTATATCATCATTAAAAAAAGAGCACGAGCATGGGCTTTTGCCTGTTGAGTGTGGTCTTGCACTTTCCATGCTGACAGACTGAACGATGGATTTCCTTAGACATGACATTGGATTACTGGACATCTACGCCTGCGGTTGTTTTGGGGTATAAACTGCCCTACGCAGGGGGGGGGGGTTGCGGGGGTGCGGTCCCCCAAATTCCACAAAAGGCCACAAAAGGCCCACTTTTTGCTGAATTTTTTGATAAAAAGTTTCAAAATTAAGAGAAATTTTGTGACAAGAAAGTCCACTTTTCGTGAATAAAAGTCCACTTTTTTCGAAGATCAGCATACGGCCCTGGGTATAAAAATGCTAAAACATTGTGTTCCAAGAATGTAACAAAAGCACAGAAATAAAATAAGTTATAGATGAATATGGAGTTTACTGGTTCATTCTTCATGTAAACTCATGGAATTAGCCTAGCCTGAAATGTTCTATAAGAGGATCACAGGATTACAAGGATTGTAGAGCTTTATTCGCGTACACGAGTCTTTACTCTAGTCTGGGAACTCATAATATCTTAACACCAAGAACACACACGGTTACCTATACCCTTGAAAGGCCTGATTATTGATTGTGGCCACATTGCACACCATGCCTCTTCCATTGTATTCTAGATAAATGGAGTTACTCAAGCATTGTTATGGTCTTATACATGTACAACCAATCAATAAAGAGGCCCTGTCATGCGGCCGCTCCCCCTTTTACTTTGTGAATAGTGCCACATGCATAATGCTTATTTATGCGAATCACATAAAAACGCTATGGCCGAATTTGATTTTTTTTCCAAAGTTTGGTCTTTCGCAAGATTGGTTTCGGCAAATGTCCTCCCTATTTAAACCAAGTTAGCAATGTTGATATAACAGATACGTACGGTCAAGTGGTACCTGATAGCTCACTATGGTGAAAGGTATCTCTAAATGATAAAATATGTATAACATTTGACTTGCCAGCCGAAGAGAACACAACCTGAAGGTTTCCTTGCGTGTAAAGCATGACTTTTCCATTACGTTTAGCTATTACTGAAAAAAAGAGAAAAGGTGACATGCCTGGTTGTTTATTACTGATGAAAACAGCCAAGGTGATTTGGTGTTCAAGAAGATGGGTAAGTATCTATCTATCATAAAGCATAGTTTTAAAACCTAATTGTCGTAACTTTCGTAAAACGTGCGGTAGAGATATTAGAGACAGACAGACAGACAGCGCTAATAGAGAGAGAGAGGAAAGAGAGAGAGAGAGAGAGAGAGAAAACGCTGTTTTCAATTCTTGCAATACGCCCTCTATAGGCATGGACCCCCTCCTTCCCTTGGGACTACGGCAAGTGAAAAACCTTCACCCCTTAGCATGTTTAAGTGTTAATTAAGCCCAAATAGCGTCCTTAGGGTTACAGAACGATTTTATATTAAATTATTGGCTGCCGGAGTGATTAATTCAGCCGATCGACGGAAATAGCGTTTAAACATAAGAAAACACACGCCGGAGTTAATGCCCACGGCATGCACCCTGTTTTACCTGTCTGTGACCTTTGTGGTTTTAATATCAATGAGCATAAGTCTATGATATTCATGTAATAGACACATTCGTTGATTAAAGTTACGGCAAACTTAAAGGTTAGCCTACAGAGTACCTGGATGTCTGTTTTGGGGTATGTTAGTTTTATGTGTAAAATATATATGTATTCTTCCAATAGCATAGACTATCATTTGCGAGCAAATTGAACAAAATTCATATTTTGTGAAAATGTGCCCGTGTAGCTTTAAATTTCGGATCCTGGATTTTGTTATACACAGTACTCTTGCACATAAATATTTACTGCATCAAAACGAAAAATCCGATTGATCTCAAACTTTTGTGCATTTTATGTTACTCTCTTTAGATCTAGTTGGTTGACTATTTTTTTAATTATTACACACACAAAAAATATATTTCGAAATCGCTGAGTCAGTCTTTATTCAGTACCTCATACATCGATAAGTTTACCATCCATACTGTAGGATAATGCTTCGCACATGTTATAGTAATGTTTTAATCTTTTGGTATTTGTTTAGAGGAAAAAGTTTTGCGACTTCACCATTAAAAGATTCATATTAAACCGAAGAAACGATTTGTTCTTATAAATCGAGCATAACATTATATCTCACCTGATTCCATGTTTAATTTTAACAATCGAGCTGAAATATATACAAACAAGAACAACAACAAAAAATCAAACAACCAGACAAACAAAATAATAACAACAATAACAATAAAATATGGAGACATCCTAAAGAAACTAGAAGAAATCCATTTGGCCGAAAGCAGACTATTGTCCCCCCCCCCCCCTACATTCTCCCTGAATTTTTTGAAATAAGGTTTCCCAATTCGGAAACATTGCAATGTGAATAACGCATTGAATTGCCATTAGCAAATAAGCATTCGCAAGTATCACACATACTATCACATAGATTCGGGATTTTTTTATTCCTGATTTCAAAATTGTTGTTTACTTTTACTAAAATTCACACATTTTTATTCAATTCCAGCCCATTTGGGACACTTTATATTATTTCACACCAATGGTACATGTCTTTTAGCTTTTGTGGATGTTTATTAAAAATTAGGCTAATCATAAATTTGGTATCCATTTTCAGGAATTTAGCAATGGAGCTGCATTCTATGCAGTCTAAACAGTATTCAAGATAAGAACAAATCATGGACCTAGTGAACTAATGCATATCAAAATAATTTTAGCTTTGCTGTCTTAGTGTATTTGTTAGACAGGAGTTCTAAAAACTGTACTTCACAATGATATCGTGTGAAAGTAACTAGTCCGTCCGCAGGTATCATAGGTCCGGGCTCCATAGACGACAACGGAATAAAGCGTGAAACTAATGTAGCATGTCAGAGGCACTGAATCGATTGCCCTATTTTTCACCATGTTCCCGGACTGTGAGCCCGGAGGACCATATCTCCTGCCACACCGGCTATCGTGAATGCACTATAGAATTAAATCAATAACCGCACATTTTTTTTGAAGAGCGCCTCCAATTTTCGGATGTTTGAGTCTTTCGCAACAGTTGCATTGTAATTGACTAGTAAACAAAATTTGTGAATGCTAGAGCTCAAATATCTCTATGTGTCGCAAAGAAGGAATTTCCGATAATAATTCAACGGCTACTGGAACGTCCCTTCCAATATGAAGCTTATGAAAACCGGGAAATAGCGCCATGTACGTGTCTACGCTCATCCATTAGTTGTTCCGTCGGTTCAGGTAAGTCAAGTTAGAGGTCATTTCATGAGGTGTCACTATTTCCTCATGGACGTACATAATTTGGCGGTTCCATCTCTGCCATTAAATACAATCAGGGATACCGATTCTATTTACGAAATCGCTTCTTAATGACAAATATACGTTTTGGAGCATTACCACACGTTAGATATAGTTTACTAGAAAATTACCACAACAACTCTGCAAAATGTCAATTTTTGAAAATTGAGGGTGATCTTAAAAGATGTGTTGTTATTGCTTTAACTCAACACTGATTAAAGTCCCTACATAGTTTTTGTATCGCATTGAGCGTGACCGTGTTTAAAATACAGTATAAGATTACTACTTAAAGGTGCTTTCGTTAATTCAAGCACCTTCTATTATTTCACTGATCACTAGATAGTCTTAGAGACTATTCTAAGATAATGTGTTATGAGCAATTACTCGTTTCCCATGGTCCTATAGGCTACTTTGCTGTAATTTCTGTCCTTAGGACAGAAAATACAAATTTGCGAATTTCTTACAGATGCGACCGAATTTGCACGTAAGATTGTGCGCACATGGATTACTAAGGCGAACGGTTCAGTGATATAGACATTTCAACATATTTAGGTAAGTCGGTGGACGAGGCTGTGGATCACGAAATGCCCCTTAAGACTCTTAGAAATACAATGCCAATACACTAGTTGCACACAATCATATCAGTAATAATGAGCAAATGGACAGACCTGCAGCTGTTATTTATACTGATTTTATAGTAAAGCGAAGTAATAACAATTACAATTCATCCAAGAGAATTTAACCGATGTTTTTGGACAATAACCTGTAGCTTTAATTCAGTCAATATTGAAACAAAATACATGCTGTAAATAGTGACACGTGAATGGTTTTGCACAGAGCTCGATATACTCACTGTTTATTGCTCCTACTCAAGTGAAAAGCACAAGGCTGATTAACAAACACAGTCTTAATTAGCAGGTGTTTAACAGTTTTTAGTGGTAAAATCTTTACGGGGTATGTACAGGAGGGTTATTGATTGAATTTTATTTTTTAAAAGTAGGTTGTTTTATGTTAGGGGTGCCTTCATAAATAACACACCCCCTATTTAACACTTAAGTGACCAAGGGGTTTTCACTCCCGTTGGTGCCCAAGGGGGGGGGGGTCCATGGGACCCCCCCAAGGAAACCACTTTCCCGAAGGAATTTTTGCACGAAATTTATACCACATGTGAAGAATCATAAGACAACCCCAAATCAGCAATAAAAAATGAGATTTGTTATTTTGGGTGAAAATTAGGGGCAAAACATTGTTTTCAAAACACGCGAAAATTGGGCAAAAAGACGGAAAATTCAAATGAGCCTTGCGCTTACATCAAACATTTTGAAAACTTATTTTATGTTGATATCTATTCTAGAAGACCCAAATTACTTATATTTAACACAAAACCAGCAGTTTTAGGGAATCCTGTATTTTTTACGGGCGTTGCAAAATACACGTCATTTTCCCATAGAGTTTGTACAGTAACGGTTTGGCAACGTACATGATGAAATTGTTTGTTTTCAGCACATAAAGGGTTAATTATTTTTATTTTTACTAATAATTATTTACTTACATGTATGTGTGAACTTATATCAGCAAAAAAAATTTGCTTTGGTTCTCGGTTTCTTATTCTTATTTTTAAAAATATTCTCAAATGACTTCCGTTAGTGCCCAGGGGGGTTCCATGGGACCCCCACTAATTAACTCATTAACGGCTTGGCCGATTTTAATTATTTTGGTATGAAAAGAAGCGCATTTTAAAAGTCAGACAATTACAAAAAAAATCTGCGCAAAAATCCCACGCGTAAAGCGGCCAGCTCGAAAACAAATTTTGGGGGTCCCTAGGAACCCCCCCCCCCCCCTTGGTCACTTAAGTGTTAAATGTGGAGAACTTATCATTGAACAATCTCAGCAGATATTATTTTATTATCTTGAGTTTCTTTTCACTCTCTTAACAGATGGCCCAACCGAAAACTATTTGGTAAGCGCTTACTCGGACACCTTCTTATTGTTTCATGCATGCGAAGAATTCCCGGCAGATTTTCCGGTTGCTTATTATCAACACAACTGGATAAGCGCCCGTGAACCTGCATTAACAGATGAAGATCGAAGTGAAATCGCAAGAATTTACGCGGAATTTACGCGGAATCAGCATGAAACCATTTGTGCCGGTTGACCAGGATAACTGTGAAACATGAGTCAATGCTTGTTTGTGTTTCATTGGTAGCAATGAAGTGATTTTAAATGCGGCTTTCCTCGCCTATTTTAAGAAATATTACTCCATTAAAATCCAGCTTTCTTTTAGTTTGAATAGAATAAAAGTCTTAATGTGGCGTTTCCGTAAGGTGACCCTTCTGACACCCCTTTTTCTGACACACTTATGAATTCGGAAACCTTAACGGTATAAACCTGTGCTTTATTCTGTGAAGGGTTTCTGAATTCATAAGTGTGTCAGAAAAAGTGTGTCAGATGGGTTAGGTTACGGAAACTCCCAAATATTACAGCATTAAAATCTTGGTAGTAGACCTTAAACGGCTTTCCTGTGAGTTTGCATAATATAAAAAAGTCTTAATGGGATGTTTCCGTAATTTAACCCTTCCGACACATTTTTTCTGACACATTAATGAATTCGGAAACCTTTACGGAATAATCACATGTTCATTCTGTTAAGGTTTCCGATTCATAAGTGTGTCAGAAAAAAGTGGGTCAGATGGGTCACCATACGGGAACATCCGTCTTAATGAGGAGTTTCCGTAACCTGACCCATCTGAAACACTTTTTCTGACACACTATGTATTCGGAAACCCTTCACGGAATAAAGCACAGCTTTATTTCCGAATGATAAGTGTGTCAGAAAAAAAAAGTGTGTCAAATGGGTCAGGCTACGGAAACTCCCGTCTTAATGTCCGATGAGTCTTTTGGTATAGGTTTCCCAGTTTGTTTAAAACATTTTATTATATTTCATATTTCGTTGTTTTTTGTCCAAGAACACTGAAATGTGCGTTTGTTTAAAACACTTTCGTCTTTGGTCATTTGATCAATAAACGTCACTTTATTTTCAGACATGTTCGTCAAGATCAATTTCATTTCATTCTATCCATGGCCCATCATCTGAATACAAAGCAAATTCGTCTCGACCCTGGTAATTTCGTCTTTACCCTCGTGTAAACCTGCCCTCTTTCAAACACTCATTTGAACAAAAAATATACCAAATAGGATCCTATATTTGGATGATGGTGTATAATCTGGTTTGCTCATACGATACAAATATCACATTTCCCAGTCAAAATATCCAAGGACCACATTAATAAAGCAGTAATCAGCCCATTCATCATGGGTTGGTTTGGTAAACACAGGCGTGACAGAATATAGTTTATTGTTAATGATGAATCGAAGGTTCAGAGATAGAATAATAACAATAGTTCCAAAGGTGAAGGGCTTGCTTAGACGCAGAAAACATACTAATATCATAAGGCTGTAGTGTAAAAGAGCATAAATGCCTAATTTTTGCCACACCTATTCTGATTGGCCTATATACCTAGTGCTTCTCTGTAAGTGTACTATCCAGCCAATCAGAGCTCAGATGGTACGTAGTACAGTTAGCCATCTACCTTCTGCTGTACAGTTTGTCACTTAAAATGACTATGTACCGTAAAATGCAATTCACAAGCACCCATGCTTATAAACGGAACAAGGTTACTTTGAACGATTGCAACTCACAGTAATACAACACCAAGGACGATCACATGTTTTTTTACGGGAGGACACCATCCGATATTAGAGGATATTAGAGAAAAGTAAAGACCGAAGTCGGGATGGTAAAATTCATAAAGACAAAAAACCCGGTCTACATGTAGTTAATGTGATTTATTGTTTGTTTCCATTTCTGTATACATTCAAATATTTTCATTGCTATTTTTTATTTAGCTTTCCTTCAAAATAATCATGTCAACAATCAATATATTGCGCCAGCGGGAATGGGGAATCCTCCTTTAGTTTCTTCGTGTAAAATTCTTAAAGGAACGGAAAAACTGGAAAATAGTTAATATAGTTCAAAAGAGTTTAAAATTATTTTTCGGTTTTCTGATCCGCAAATCACAGAAAATGCCTTTAACCAGTGACATAGGCTACAATAGATTAATTCTATGCTTGAATATGTTTTGCACACTTTAAAATAGGGATACTTGAGTTGAGGGTGCTGATACGTGTGTTGGGCGTCTTGGAACAAAAGCTCTGATGCTAGTGATTTTAACGGTGGCTGACCCGATCATGGTCCGATTTCTTAGATGGTGTTTTCCCTCACATAGAAAGATTTCACCAAAACATCTGCTTAGTAGAAGCAAGAATGTGTACTAAATATGGCCACAGGAGAATGCCTGTGTGTGGTCGACCACATTTTTATTTCGTTAATGTATTTAAATATTGCAAACAATAATTTCTGCCAGCTCGAGTTACGTGGCGTGCGTGTATATGCGTTCGTCTTGTAATCTATAAAGTACTGGGTTCGATTCCCACTTCTGATGCTCAATTTTAAACTATATTTTAGACTTGTGAGGGAAATTTCAGTGCGCGGTGTAAAAGGAGATATGTCCGCCGGGACACCATAGTCCGGGGCAACGACAAGGAATAAAAGCGTGGAAAACTAATGGGTATGAAGAGTCGAGTGCCATATTCTTTACGTCCCTAGAGGAAAATGACTACCAACCTGACCATCACCGCAAAAGAAGAGGGAGCGTTATTTATCTTGTTAGATCTAGGAGCAATTTACCACTAATTGATTTTTGAAAAGTGGCAAAATATGGCATTTAGGGATTTAAGGGATATTACAGTACGTCTACTGTCAAAAGCTAAAAACCCGATATCACTGACAAGTGTTATTGCATTCAACCAAACATCATCCATAACTTGGCTGCCATCTAATATAAATTTGCTCTTCTTTTTGCAGATCACAAAGTTGTGTCATGTTTTGTGCATTTGTCGAATGATCTATGCGACAACCTGGTAAAAACAGCGCAAAAGCGTCACGCATTGCCACCCGATGATGGATGCTCAAAACGTAAAGGAATGGATTAATGATTGAATTAAGGAACAGGCAGCCGTGAGCTATTATCAACATAGTATAAAATGGTTTTGCCTTTCTAACAATGGGTAGCGAATATCATTCAAAAAATCGAATCTAACGAAATGATCGATAGGGCGTCTGGACTAATGAAAAAAATATACCGTTAATTACCAATGTACGGGCGACTTGATTGCGTACTTTAGCAGCTTGGAAATGCCATAAGGGCATTTGCAGAGCCTTTCGGTACTGCAATAGTGCGAGAACACTAAAGAGCAATAATTATTCTTACATACAAAACGGTTTACTGTTAATGATAGGACGAAGGTCAGCAAGAACAATAATTTCCGCAGAGACTGAAAAAACCTCACCAAGTGGTTCACAGTGCTTGTACGTCGTGTGAAATCGTGAAATCTTTACCCGAGGCCATATCAGAAATTCGGTATGATTATTGTATCCGGTACGATTATCCAGTAACCACTACTGCAAATATCCAGACGACGGGATACCAATTACCCCCAGTGCGCGCTTTGCTGACCATAATTTGTGTTCATTGGCGCACAGATGGCAAAATATCGCCTGTGGAGATTGCAGTAAGGAGTCCAACCGAAGCGCAGACATATTCGGTAAAAGTAGAACACAGACATTCAAATTGGAGTTCGGCGGCCGATTCCGATCTATTGGGATTATCATAAAATGAATTACGGTACTCGTAGCAAGAAGCGACAAGAAAAGATTCTATCGGCCAAGGCTAGATTACTAATGTAGAGTGTAGACTGGGCATTCGACGAGGCGTCAATTCACAACAAAAAGGCGGCATTTCCAACGACTCCTACTGCAGATAATAATGGGACAATTACTGTAGCTATAATTTTGTCCATAGTGCTATACAACCACTCTTCTGCCATATCTGAGATGTTATATTTATGGATGTTGACAGGCTTAATGTGATTGTTTGCAAACATCGATACCCCATGTTAGAGTTATCACCATGTTGATGCACTAGATATTTCTGAACATGCCAGAGAAACGCTACAAATGGGCAAATATGACAATATTCATGATTCTTAAAAGAGAAACAAATGTATTACTGTAGTGTAACCGGTACATTAATAAAAGCACTCCGTGGTTTTCGGAATAAACATCGTTATTGGAAAAATAGTGGAGAGGCTCTATTTCAAAACAAAGTTTATTTTCCTTTGGAGTTTTCCATTTCTTTTCTACACAAACATGTAATTTTTAATGACAAAAGAATAAGTTTTTTCAATATTCATAGTGATTGGACAACATGGGTGTTATTTTTGAAATAAAAAAAAATCCAAATAAACGGGAGTTTAGAACCATAAAAAACGAGTGGTTTTCCTTGCTGTTATAACAATTGAAGGGTTACAAGAATGCAAAATCATATTTCACAGCCAGGCAGTCCCTTTTCCACTGACAGCTGATAATAATATACAGGCATTTATAAAGTGCCTACAATGAACACAGCTCCTAAAAGAAAAACAAATACATAAATAACATATGAACAAAAATGACAAATGCACAGCAACCATACAAAATTAACAACGTGCTGAAAGAGGTAAGTTTCAGAAGTACTTAAACACCGAATAGTGGTGTCTTCCCTAATGTTTCTGGAAGTCTGTTCCAGAGACGTGGGTGCGGCGGCATAAAAAGCATATCACAGATATTGTCCGTCTTCCAGTAGCATTTCGGCGAATATGCCTCATTGTATTACTTGATTACTGTTGTTGCCATTCCAAGTATTTCATCGATTAAAATTAGTTTGGTAACGCACGTCACATTTTTCCTTTAGAAAATGCCATTGACTGTTAGCTGCAAAATAACGAAAACGTTTGTAACAGTTTGTAACTATATTAGTACATGGGGAAATGTAATGGATGTTTTGTTTTAGTTTTTTTCATATACAATTTTGACACCAATGTTTTTCCAATACAGGATTTCATGGAGAATCTGAAAATCATGGTGTCATTTTTAAAATGTGTTCTTGGGTGTTTTACAAGGGGGCAACATTTGTACAGGGGTAAACAATAAAAGTGTTTAAATTGTTTTAAAATTTATACCAGTCTGTTCGGCTGCTCATAAGGTTTCTAAAAATGTACAGTTTGCCATATTTACGAACTATGGTGTTAGTACAATAGGCTCAAGAAGTCAAGGTCTTATTTATAGAATGGTCCGTTGGTTGAAACTGGTTTTTTTTAATCGTTCATTGGGTTATACAAAATAAATGTTAAATAGATTTCTTGTTTCACCGTTCAAAGGTAGGACTTTTTAGAGATATGATAGGGGCTCCCATAGGTGCTGTGGACCACGGCCATATTTGCCTCTTAATTATTATCAAAACAGTCATGACAACGCAGTACTTTATATTTTGGCTTCTGTAAAGTAAGACGAACCAATTGGCACCATTTTTATAACAAACCGATGCAGAATCTGAAAATTTTACCCCCAGGTGACCTTGAACCTGTTTGTCTTGTAACTCTGGTACTATAACCTCAGTCGGGCAAACTATAACTTTCTGTAATCCTTGGAAAGGTATGAACAGATGGTTATACTTTAAAACACATTTGGCCACACCTTTATATTTTTCCCCTGAGAAACAGTGTTTGTAAAACTTTGCCACCTAGATTCATCCAAGAACACAATTTTAAAAAAAAATGACACCCATGATTTGGGAATCCTCATAAATTTTGATTAGAAAAACCGTGGTTGCAAGAGTGGATATGGAAATGTTCACAAATACAGTTCCACAGTCTATAGATTCTGCATTGAAAAAAAGGTTAGGTTCGACGTGCCTTATCTCGTCTCCAAGAATGAACAATTATGCCCTCATGGTATCTGTAGGATGAATAAGGACTTTTTAATATTATATGTTTGTTTTTTATAAATCACTGTATGTGGTCGTGGCTTTTAGTTGCTTTCAACAAACGAGTCAGTGATGAATTTTTTTTTATCGATCAATAAGCCCTCTTGAACCGATCCCGACAGCAATCAGGGTGTCGTTTATGTCAGTTACAAGCAGTGGCGTAACGGGCCTGCCCGCTCTGAGGGGGCAAATTTCACTGTCTTGGGAAATTTTCCCTCTCAGGGGGGTCAATAGGCCAATTTTTCCCTGTCAGAGGGCTAAAAAACGGCTGATTTAGCATGATTTTTGCAATTTTTTTCCCGGCTAAAGTCGTCAGGGGGGGCACTGTGCCCTTTTTTTTTTTTTTTTTTTTCCCCCCCCGCCCCCCCCCCCCCCCCGCCTGTTACGCCACTGGTAACAAGAGGGGGGATGTGGCAATTATATTAGGAGGGAGTTTTCCTCCACTAATCAATATCAGCGTAAATCCTAGGTTTCCACTTAAGATTTCGGAGTGTTTAAATGTAGAAAAAAATATGAATATTGTTCCGCCATAAATATTTTTCTAACATATGTTGGCAATTATTGAGGGTAATTAACAAAGCACAAACCTACTGTATTGAAGCCGGTATTAAAGATTCTAGTCACCAACGCTAGTCACCGACGGCAATTCGCGCATGTGTAGTACATTCCTATATATGCAAATAACCATAAGACTCTCGGTTATCTATAGCGAGCGCTCGATCAAGCCACAGCTGACTGACCTAAGTTTAAATGAACCGCGTTGCAGTATACACACAGCCGAATGCAGTAAATCTGTGTGTACATTGTACGTGTCATGCAAGCCATGCTTGACCGCGCCGCAAATGACCCTTCTTAGTCAAAAACACGGTTCCGCGCATATAATTATGACAGCAATCAATACTCCCATTGCTCCAAATTCAAACTTGGTTCCACTGCCGGAAAATAGCCATGCATATTTGCAATGTAGCATAGTAAACGTTCATGTCCACACTGCCATAGACGAGAGAGTGGGTTAGAATTGAACAGTGACGACCGACACAAAATACTCCATCTGACTAGTCACATTGATATCGCGCATAATATACGATATTTAGGAGTACTTTGTCAACCTCCAATTTCTGGATTGACTCATGGCGCAACTTTACTAACACAAAAAAACAACATCAAAATTCACCAACGGAAAGTATGACTTTGATTCAGTTTTCAGCTTACAATAGCCGAGACCATCCCAGATTTTCCCATTATCATTGTACGTTTATAATTTTAACCACCTGAGGTCTAAGAAGTCTCTCGAACGTCATGAACACATAGTGCAGAATTCCGAAATCTCCCCAAGCCGTATCACAAATATGACGTCCACCATCAGTAATGAGTTACTGAGCGGCGCTCTTCATTTGCTAATTGGTACGAAGAAGTTTGTTAGTGCAATACATTGCATAGAGGACATGCGTCTTCGAGTCTTTACCCCATATTTTTAAAGTAGTAAACAATACGAGGGTGACATACAAGCAATGATGGCAAATTCAAAACACCTTTCGGTAAGGAAAAAATCAGGGACTCCAGGTTAGATCTGCCTCGCATTTGTCAAGTAACTCAGCGGTCTCAACCTTGTTTCAAAGAAGTGTGAACGATTAACATTTTAATGTTTAATCAGATAGCAGTAGTATGTAAAAGCTTGAAGATTAAGGTAAATATACACATTGAGCATGCTGGTCTTTTCCCGGTAAACATCACACCCATAATACACCACTGAAGAGCGTGTGGCTAAGTGACAACTTTAATTCGACCAGAATCCATTTCGTTTGTGTCCTTAGCAATTGTCGATTACCAACAAGAATACATTAAATTAAATTGTAACATATACCAGAGGACATGGGGTGAGGCTTAAATAAGAATAAGAGGCAACTGTGAAAGGCGAAGAAGAGCAAAAACTCGGGCAAACACCAACAAAATAAGAACGGCACTCCACGAAATCCCGAGCCAAGAAGGAAACATTACTTGACTCCGTCATCTTTAAGTAGGGTAAAGGGGGTAATATGTCCCCCTTAAAGCGAGATCGTTATTCCAAGAATTTTATTTTATTCTTTAATGACTTTTCAGTTATCAATTGAAAGCTTTTTCATGGGTAGGTACAGACAAAGGATATGCATTCATCTCTAACCTAATAAAAGATATAGGCTTCAAACTTTTTTTTGCAAAAGGGTCCTTATGCAATAGGACCTCCAGTTATTGCCATAGGGGCGGGTGTAATATGACCTCACACTGGTCCTATTGCCCCCAGTCCCATAAAGTTTCTCCTGGGAATTTAGGGGATAAGGCGTAAATCCGGGGGGTGGGGAATGGGGATAATCCCCCCAATATTTGATGAGGGGGGATGGTCAATAGGATCCCCCCCCCCCCCCAATGTGATTGCCTTGTTTGTTCATGTGTTTGCACCAAATTACCTCATATTTTACCATAATAGTTTAAAAATGTTAATTCCCGCGCGCTTTCCGCGCGCATTTTGTTCTAATACAATTACATTTAAGGATTTTAGCCTCCAAATGCCAAAGTTTTAGCCCGCTTCGCGCGAAATGTGCTAGTTAATGATATTTTAATTCAAACCCCGTTTCATTCATAAATTTTCGTCAACCCCAATCCCCCACAATGTCAACAAGAAGAAATTACGCCACTGATTATAGGTGCTCCATATTACCACCAGATCACACATACACAAAGTATCCAACCGTTTTGGAAATAGATGTAAGCTAGGAATTGATACATGTACTGACACATGGTTTATGTCAGTACCATATGTTACCATGGTAAACAACCGCAGACCGAGGCTCATGAGAAAAAAATAGGGATATGTAATGGGTACTGACAAACGAAAGAAGAAAAGTGTTGACAACTTAAATTTTTTAAAATTTACAGTTTCAACAACGTTTTCAACACGTTGTCAAAGAAATATTAATATCTTTGACTTTAGTAATACTGAATTACAGTTGTTGAATAATATTCTTTCAAGTAGCAAAGAAACTAACACTCTACAATCTCTAAATAAAAGTAAGAAATGTTATAAGGGGATCCATAATGCCCAGGGGCGGTACATATTAACCCACATTACCCTATCACAAGGATAAATATGGGCTGGCATCTGTACCCAATCCACAAAAATGCACTTAGGAAGAATGCAAATGATCCCCACGAAGGGTGGCCTACTGCAAATGGTTTGTCAACCGTAGAATAGGTTTCAACAGCTTTAATTTACCGTGCTCAATTACCCAGGAGTGCGCTGGTTTGGGGTGTATAATTTATAATAGGGCTGTTTTGAATTAGAGTGTATCGGGTGAGCATGCGACAAGGCGCATTAGCTCTGTAGCATGGCAAGTATGTTCAAGGGTATTATGTTTGATAGAGATTACTTTTGAGGGGAAGTTCTGGAGTTTTGAGTTACACAGGTAATTTAACAGAAGCCATGATTGATGTGAACTTCATATTTTTTTCTTAATTTACATGATATTACTAGATCTTTTGAACAAAGGTTTAAGAGATGATTTTTTAATGTCACTGGGACCGAGACTGCCATAGTAAATGCATGTAGCAGTTCACAAAATTACCGTTTGAAAATCCCCAATGCCCAAACGGCAATCTGTCTACCCTCCCTGTGACAGAACACATGTTAGTCTCACATCTTGATCGATTACGCTGTACCAACAGAGATACAGAAATGCTTGCCGCTTTGCCGTTTTGTAGTTATAAACGGTAAACGAGATGTAATAGTTTGGTGTCAGTACCAGGTTCATCGTGTCAGTATCAGTATCAGTTTGCTCTTCGGGGGCGACCGATATTATATAATACGACTCTGTTAAATCAAGGTCTTTACATGACCCTCTTCCCACCAGTGCATAATAAAGTGCTATTATTTTTTCCAAAAGACACCGGTTTATTATGTCTAAACAAAATTTACCTTTCCCTACTGATTCAAAACCGTCGTACGATGACGATATCGGGTTGGTTTTTTTCAATTGTTAGGGATACGTACGTCCAGTTTATATGAATGGGTCCCCCGAAGCAAAATAAAAACCAATCAAGACGTGATGGACGTCATCAAATCTTTATTTTTTCCAAAAATGGCTGTTATCCCCATAAGAAAATTCCTTTTAAGATTCACATCTGTATATTGTCTTTAATAATTAATATTCAATTGTCCCCGCATGAATGTGAAAAAGATGGGTCAAAAGTACTACCAAACTGAAACAAAGTCAGCGGCTAATACCCTTACGTGGAGCTCTGAATGAGCAGACGGTCCCCGTGTTAGGTTTAGCAGGCTTTACAGCCACTTGCGCGCGGCTTGCGGGGGTTATGCGTCCAGAACTTCCCAAGTGGGCCTACGTGAATTGCCACATGCTTTGTAACTTTGCTCTAATTTCCTTTAAAATCGTCCAAATGATCAGGGAAAAAGTTTCTAGGAGATAAGAAACAGTTGGAGCTGTATCACATTTTCTTGAAAGTTCTTTCTCCTTTAAAATTAATTGATGAATATTGCACTCTTTGGCACACTCTGTATGAAGCGCAATGTGCCTGGCAATAGAACATCCCGATATACGTTGTAATAGAGGACCCTAGCGCCCGCTTTGGCTGCGTGACTTCTAGTCTTAGTCTGAAAAATGACGTCGTTTATTGATTTCCAACATGCCAGACGACCCAGGACTCCTTCAAGGGTTATCAGGGAAATGCGAAAAAATACAGAAATTTGCTGAAACTTTAACCATTTTTAAACGATTCTAAGAGGGTGTACCCAATATTATTTCATCATTTGATGTAGAAATATTTCTATAGGATGACACTTTTGTGGACACCCTAGGTTTAAGACAATTAGATTTGGATTGACATCCATTTTAGCACTCTTTCAATGTGTAATAGCGAAACTGTCGCTGCCGATTTCAAACAACCCTATTGACATTGTAAAACGTGTACACTGTGATCATGGTTGTATCAATCGTGGTATGTGTGGTAACCACTATTCCAGGAAAAAGCAATAATGAAAGGGCTGTCAATCTTTCAATGTGTAAGCGGAAATGTTGCTGCCGGTTTCAAAAAGCCTATGCTATTGTAAACGTGTACACGTGACATGGTGTATCGTTCAGTAGTAATTTGTGGGGTAACACTATTGGGTACCTTTTCCGAAGAATGTGAGCATCATGGGTGCAGCCATTTTAAAAAATAAGACGTATGTTTCTCAGCTCTTAATTTCATCATAGAGGCGTAGCTTGTTTTTCTTTTTTACATGGTTTGATATCAGGTGATAAAGACACTTCTGATCTAATTGGATCAGAGGCGGGCTGGGTAGCCAATCCGGTCGTGGAAAAATGGACTTGACCGGCCCTGAGTATATGAAAATCATAGGACTTTATATAAAACGAAACAAGCAAAAAACAAACAACTACAATAAAAACATTATTGATCGAACATTCACAAGCTTAAAGGCAGATGATGCCCGGGAGGCACTGCCATCTTGGAGGTACATCGCGTTACTCGTATATAAGTAACGTTGTTAAGACCCCCATTTTCAGATCGTTGTCACCTAAAGACCACATAATGTTTTGAAAATGTTACCACTTTTACCAAAAGACTCCCATTTTTTGGGAAAAATTTGATCACCCTGTACCTTACCTATACTCCAATGGATGTTTATTTTTGCATGAAAATGGGCGTAAAATGTCAATTGAAAATTACATTAAATAATTTGGTACCAGAAAAGGTTTTTTTGGCAAAGTGGGGACAAAACTGAGTGGTAACCCACCCTCCTTCGGTAGACAAGAGCTAAACACAATGCGTTTTCTAACCTGCATAAAGGACACTGCTTCATTTTATTCTCAATTTGGAGTCAAAATCGGTAGCCAAATCGCTTAGTCGTTTGAATGTTATAAGCAAAAATGTGTATCAAAATGCTCCACAGATCTGAATTAGATGATTTCATTTTAGTTGGCTTATACAGGCTACTTTAAGGTTTAAAATATGCAATGTTTGTTTCTCGTGCTTTGCCGTCATTTTTTCTAAAAGCAGGACCCCGATTTTTGATCTACGGGCCCGGGCTAACTCTCGGCGGCCCTGATTAGTATAAAGTGGTGGCAATGACGGTACAAACTTCAGAGTATAAGGAAAATGAAAAATAAATTACTTCTACAAACCTGTTTTGGTCCAGTCAAGACAATTCAATTCAGGAGACCAAAATCATGTAATTAAAGAGGCCCAAGATATGATGGAGAAATGGTTGTACCATCACATTGGGATTGTTTGAGAGCTCCTGGGCCACAACACTTGCATAATGATTTTGTTGAAGCTGTTAAAATACTTTTCTTCGAGGGGATTTCGTTACAGGAACCCCCTTGTTTGGGTTATATTTCTGTCACAGAGCTTCAGCCCTATCCCCTTTACAGAGTGAGTCAAAAAAAAATTGACCCTGATTGTGTCCGCCATTTTGAATTTTCAAGTAACATATATCTAACATATGTGATATCATCTGAAAGCTTAGTTCATTATCTTTAATTTACTGCAAAGATCATTCACATCGGTTATGTATAGACCGAGTTACAGTCGTTTGAATGAAGCAGTCGGTTTTCTGCACTGTTCATCGGAATCACATTTGCTTAGTCGGGCGCCGTGCATTCAAATGGAATCCGTGGATAGGGTGAAAACCGGACTACTTGATTCAAAAGACTGTAGCTCGGCCTATACTTCACCGATTGGAATCATCTTTGCAGCAAATTAAAGATAATGAAATAGGCTTTCCGATGATATCACAAACGTTATATATACATTATTTAAAAGCTCAAAATGGCGGACACAATCCGGGTCAAGTTTTTTTGACTCACCCTGTATTATTATAATATGGGTACAGTGTATACATTTGTTTTTCTTAAGGAATCAAACTTTCCACTAATGAAAGTATTGATATAGGGGGATTCAAAGAGTTTTAAAGGCAAACTTGCTAGATAGAGTAGATACAGCTCCAACTCTCTACCCCTATGGGCTGCTTCCGGCCCAATGCTTGTAACTTTCTTAGATAACGATGAAAGTCCAGCAAAAATCGCGAAGGCTTGAGCCTCCTATTCACACCGATATTGAAGGTTTCAGCTTTGTTGGCTCCAATTTACTTAATTTAATTTTACCACGGCCCTCCTGAAAAGCAGTTTAAATTGATTCATAGGCTTATAAAAACTTTTACCATATAAAATCTGTTTATGTCTTTTTTCTATTCTTCTTTTTATCCTTTCTTTCTGTTTTTCTTTCCTTACTCCTCTTTTTACTTGACCGGCCCAAAGTGGCCCAATTCCAAGCCGCCCATGTGGAAAATTCCACAGCAGGTTTATGGTCAGTCCGCCTATGGATTGGATTGACACTCATAACATTTGCTGGCGAGAAGGCGGTCCTGGAATTTTTTCAGCACCGCCTTCTCTTGCTACCGAGTGAATCGTATTTGCCGATTGATGCACTGTGACATGAGGCTCCGATGTTCCGTGTCTAATGAATGGAAACAATACGATGATCGGAACTAGAAAAACGGCATCCCCTCCCTGCGAATTCTGCAACCTTATCCTATGCTCTTACTGCAATTGCGAAGATTGTGTTAATTTACATGGTGTAATTACCAATTACACGGTTCCCGAAAGATAAGTTCCCCCCTAAAATTCAAGGACATTTCGTTGCATAACTTCGCTTAGAACTGGATGATTGGAAAATGTTAAAAAGTTTTGGAGGAAACATTTGGCTCTGCCACAAGTCTTTGCTTTTCAAAAACCCTTTGGCATCAACACACACTCCCTTTTTTCAAAATGATGCTGTCAGAAAAAGTGGCACTTTACCGCATTCAAAGTTAAAAGTAAGGAATTAACAATTTACAACAACGATTTCATTTGCATATTATTGCAATCTGAGGTAAATAAGCTTAAGATATTGACGCATGGGCTAACAAACAATACAAATATGCAGGAAAATAAAGAATTCGATGTAAGCTTTACATTCATCAGTATCAAACAGTCATTTTTCTTTGCATATTGCTCTTTTTATGAAAGAAAGAGGTAATGTTTGAAATGCCTGTTTTAAATCAAAATAAGCTTAATTGTTTTGTCATTCAGGGTGAGACTCAATAGTCAATGTTTCCTTCATCGCACTGAGTGACATCATTGGAGTGGTTTACACATGGGGTTTTCAAATTTGCTGATGTTCTGTTGATGAATGTGGTTCCATGCTCTCTGGATAATTCCACCACGTTGAGCCAGTGTAGTGTTCTGCTTCACATTTCGACTGGTGTTGCTTACGCAAATCTCATCTCATTGTGTGTTTGTCTGCATATTTGTCTTGTTTGTTCATCTGTTTGCTTATGCGTTCATGTTTTAAACTTATTTACTTCAGACCACAATGAATATAAAGAAAGGAAATGAAATCGTTGTTTTAAAATCTTGACTTTAGATCTTTGAATACGGTAAAGTGTCACTTTTTCTGACAACATCATTTTTGGAAAAAGGGAGTGTGTGTTGATGCCATAGGTGTTTTTTGAAAAGTAACGACTTTTTGTGGCAGAGCCAAATGTTTCCTCTCTTCAAAACTTTTTGGAATTTTCTAAACATCCAGTTCTAAGTGCAACGAAATCTCCTCGCGTTTATGCATGCTGCCACTGTCGTGTATGGCTGAGGGAATGAATTTTGTATTGTGCCACATGAATTCGGCAGCCTCAACGGAATAAACTGCCATGTAATGAATGTGGTGACAGAATACTGAATTTACTATAATCCCCAGAAGTGACTTTGCCTTTAAAAGACAAAAAATCAAAATTATTAGTTTTGGGATTCTGATTTCGGGATGAATTTAGTATTCTGCCAACACTTAAACTTGGCACCCTTAACATGGCACATGCGGTTAATTCCGTTAACATACCAACCACATACAAAAATCAAACGACAATAGCCGCACAGCTGATTCGGGCACGGATTCGGGTCAATCAAATCTAAGATGACATTAGTATCGAATACGCGTTTATATACGCTAAACAAAACAATGTTGTACAATATAGCATTTAATATAAAGATATTATGAAAGAGACTTTAAACTCGGGAACTGGCAACCATACATTACATTCTTTTGGTATCCCCAACCAGGATTTTTGGTATCGTCAACCAGGATTTGAGAAACCGTTCAGCCTTGCGATTCAAAAGATGGAGGTTTGAATTGGTTATATCATGGATAGCAAGACAAAACCTCAACATTGACAAGCAGTAGTGGGTGTATATTGCCAATTTAAACTCTTTGCGAATCATAGAAGAGTCGATATGTTTTAATTTGGTTTTGATCTGAGAGCTTATATATTCGAAAATGTAATTTTCTTTACCAAGAAAGCATTGATATCTTCTTTGACAGATTTAACTCTATTGGTACCAATATAGAAAAACTGGTTTACCACCACACACTCAATGCGACCGACATTTGGTGGGTTTCAAAGTTAAATTCACACTAGAGGCTCTTTATGAAGCTAAAATGGTGTTGAATCTTCTTGTTAGCAATCACATTGAAGTCGTCAGCATACGTGATAGTGATAACTTTGGTGCCATCTAAATCAAAACCATGTTTTTTCACGAATTGTCTTGAGGTAATAATTAATATAATTACTAGTCGGGTACTTCATACATTGAGCGTTTTGTAAAAAAATTACTAAATGGTGCAGTCAATATCCAAGAATTCAAATGGTTCAGTGGTAATGCCTAACTCTTCGTAGAAATGTATAATGTCGTCGGGGATGTCTTCTTGTGTACCGTGAGGATGGCGAAGGTAAACAAAGTTATGCTGCTCATAAAAACGAAATGGCCAGGAAAAACCCACGGGAAATTCGTCACATCAGTGAGTCGCAAGATAAGTGTCATAATCCGTTACAATCGGATACCAATTGGCAGAATATCCACCTAAAAAGAAAACCAAACAGATGTTAAGGTATCTTAAAATATTCCGGGCATGTCATAGAGGCAATCACAAAGCGCTGCATCGTTAAGTGACATCATTTACATTGGAGCCCGAGCACCCAAAACGATTGACGTATTGCCAACGTTCAACCTGAAACCCTAATTAGCAATAGGGCATACATGTACCACATAGTTTAATGAAAAAAAAGGATGAACCGTAATTACTTTATAGTTGATTATTAATTCTCTTACTAGTGCTGCAGCATCAGGAGAAAAAGGGCCTTAGATTTCTACCAACCAGGGCCGGAATAATAACATTTGCTATCATAGCTAAAATTGATCATTGGGTTGTGTAGTTCGTGAAAATACGTGACAAAAATAAAAGTTATGGCAATTTGCATTAACCCCGCATAAACCAACATTTTCGAAAATGGCCGCCATTTTAAAGGTAATAGCACTACTATGGTGACTTAGTGTCGGAATGTATGTTGTCTGGGTCACGAGGTTCAATATAGAATTGCCAGAATTGTCTGAGTCATGGAAATTTATATACACGGCTATTTTTCAAGATGGTCGACATCTCGTCAAAGAAAACCGTATAATTCTTATTATATAACCTAAGAAGATGATTTGGTGTCAAAATGAGTGTTTTCTGGGTCAAGGAGTTCAATAAAACTGTTCTCAAAACTGTAGGATGAATTCAAAAGTGATGTTTACTTACATTTGTCACTTTTTTCCAAAATAGCCCAATATTTTAAATACAAGTACCCAAGAGTGTTAACTTACTGCAATGTCAGGCTTAATGTGGCAAAGTGATAAAATCTATTAACCCAGATGCTTGATAATTAATATCAACAGAGAATTCTCAGTAACTCCTCCTTAGAACTTTCTAACTGCGCTTTATGGCCCTATGAACGAAAAACCCAAAACATTGACTACCAATAGGTGTGTACGTGACCATGACCATTTAATTGTTCGAAATTCGGGGCCATTTTACTCTTGACATAGCTGAAACAAACAGATAATAGTTTCTATTAAAGTAATACCGGCCTAAATATCGAGATTCCCATGCAATTCCAGATATATGTTTGGGTGAATACATATAGAGTAGTCAAGGTGTTACATTTTGGGTGTCACATTGGTAGTCCATGAATAACATGACTCACGACTCATCTGACAGTTTGAGAATATTGCTGTTGAAATCCTTGACCTAAAATACCCACTTTGTCACCAAAATCGTCATTCTAAGTGCTGTATAGCATGAGGTATAAAGGATTTTGCCTTTTATATGTTGACCATCTTGGAAAATAGTGATGTATGAAAACTTCCATTACTTTTATATTCATCTGACAGTTTTGTAAATAGTTTTATTGAACTCCTTGACCCTGAAAATCTTTAATTTGACACCACAATCATCTCATAGGCTATATAATAAGAAATTTAAGGTTTGTGTCAATACAATGTCAGCCATCTTGGAAAATATCGGCACATGCAACATTTTATAATTTTGGGAATAGTTTTATTGAACTCCTTGACCTAGAAAAAACATTTTTGCACCAAAATTGTCTTCTTAGGTCTTTTTGGCTTTAAGATGGCTTCCGTTTTGGAAAAATGGCGTCGTATGCAAATTGCAACCACTTTTAATTTTGTCATCACCCGTTTTCATGAACTCCACATCTCTACGGTTAATTTTAGCTATGATGACAAATGTTATTATTCCGGTCCCGGTACCACTCTCCTAAAGTGGTTGGTGCTGCAGCACTATACTCTATTTTTTAAAGAATGATTGCACCAAAGGAATGTTTCGCGGGAATCGAACCAGTAAACTTTCTCTCCGCAGGTTTAATCTTATAAATAATGTTATTCAACTCCATCTGACAGAAAAGCATTTCAATCGTTAAAGATAGGGAAACAATTGGCACAAAATCTTCAAGAAACCAAACACACTCATACACACTATTCTGAAGGTGCTTCGATGTCCACAAACAGTTGTTAAATGACACTAGTCCGAAACGTTGTACCCACACACAAATATATATATATATATATAATATATTATATATATATATATATATATATCTCATATATATATATAGATATATATATATATATCATATGATATATTTGGAACGAAGTACAGCTTACTACTTCGCCAAGGCTTCGCTCTGTACACCAGAGCTTCCTCAAGGCAGTGAAAAAATTGTTATAATAAAAAGCAACCAAGGAAACAAAAGCTAAAGCGATAGTGTAAATGACAAATAAAGATGACTATGGTCAACTAAATAACACTACAAACAGATGGGGCCGGATTATGACATCAGACCAGAAAAGGGAACAGGTTTTAGGGGGGATATGAGCACCTTGAGGTGGGTAGTTTTGAGAATATCATCAAAAAACGCTCGCGGTGTAAACGACGGAATTTAGACTGGTTGCCCAAACTCTCGAGAATGTCAATTTAAGATCTTTCAGATGACGATGGGTGGAAAAAGAACCGCAACCGGTTTGTCACCGCGATGACTGCGATAGTGTCTGGTGGTAGAACGATGATTTTGTCATTTCTGTCATTGATGTCATTTCTGGTCTCACCGACGTATTGCATGCCGCATCTTCTACAACCAATCAAAATTATACATTGCTTAGTAGACGAAAGAGGGTTGGTTGACGGATTCTCATAGGGACTTTGTAACGTACTGTTGAAAGTGTCCGTGATTTGAACATTGGGACAAGTTTACAATGTTTTGTTAGCACACCGTTTCACCCAGCTTCATCAAAATCGGACCCTGTACCCACAGAAGGCATCGGTTACGGTTGACTTCCGCCCGGACAAGAATATTTTAGTTAGGATAACGCTTGTAAGAGATACCGGTTGGCTCAGGAAAAAACATTTCTGAGCCTACTATGGGATTCAATAATGGGCCAGGATGCTTGTGGATAATTCTGCAAGGGAGGCAAAATTGGGGTGGAAGGTGTTTCACAAGGGAAACGCGTTGCGGTTGCTTTTTGATAGAATATTCAAAGCATTCAGATCTAGCAACGACCAGCCTTTCAAACCTCATACCACCTTGTCAATTGTTATCCACGTCGACAAAATGATCCACCAGTGGTTACCTCTCTTCCTGAAAGTATGGTCGTCCGAACAGATCCTTCTTAGGCGCAAAGCCTGGCCTATATGGTATATTGATCTAGGGTGTCTAGGGTGCAGCTTTTAGGATTGTAAATAAATGTGAGAGTCCGTGTTTGTGTAATAAGTCAGTAGTATTCTGTCGAGTCTTCTCTGAGGCTTTACTTTAACATCTAGGAAAATTGATTTCATTAGGAGAAATTTCACAGTGAAATGGCGAGATCAATAAACTGTTGAGCTCATCCTGGAAACATGTCCAAATTCATAAATTATATGTCTATATATCTATACCACACAAATGGGCGGAAAGAAGCATTGCCGAGAAGCTTTTTTCAAGCCACTCCATAAAGATTATGGCGTAAGGTGGCGCGAATTTTGCCCCGAAAGCTGTCCCAGAAGTTTGAAGGAAAAACTCACTATTGAAGGTAAAATAAACATTGGAGGTAAGCGTAAAGCTCCAACATTTGTATGAGACTCTCAGTGGATGGACCACATTGTTGGGTGCGGACTAATCTAATCTTCCCTACAAGCCTCTATGCCTTCCTTGTGTGGTAAGAGGTATAGAGAGCCTGACATCACGGGTGACCAAAAGAATTGAGGTTGGAATGTTTTGAAGTGTAGGGTACACAAACTATTTGATGAAGTCAGTGCTATCTTGAATATAGGATGGCAAAGAATGTGCATGGGGAGTGAAGGAAATAATCAAGGAACACTGATAAGTTCTGCTGTAGGATGAGTTTTAAAACACGAAAACTGCGGGCCGTCCAGGATACCCTCCTGATGTAGCTTAGGCGGGTATAAAAACCTTCCAGGGTCTAACATCCAATGGAGTAAGAAAGTCACGAGATCACTGTCAATCTTCATTGTCTTCATACAATCCTTTTTTAACCAAAGAAGTAACCTTGTCAACAATTCAAGGGTGGGATCCCTGGCCAGTGCATATAAAAAATAGGATCTGATAATTGGCGATTACATTCTCTAATGTAATCCGATGTATCCATTACAAACAACGGAAGAGCCTTTTTCAGCGGGTTTGATGATCAAATCCTCCCTATGTTCCACCTTCAAGGCATTACGCTCACGAGCTTCAGGTTTGTGCGCCGATTCTGGGTGGTATAGTTAGAAACTTCCTTATTAACGGCAGTAATTAAACGACTTTATGGCAGGGTCCCGAGTTTTAGGTTGCCAGTCTGATTTGGTTTTGATGAATGGCAAAGGGCCTGATTGTCAAGACTCATATTTCCGTCTTGTTTACGAACTATCGTCTTTGTGAAAGTAGTAACGCAACCTCAATTTACGAATAAAAGGCATATCAAATCCTCAAGTAAAGGTGTGGGGTTGTCAAAAATAATCTGGATGAGGACAAAAGGTTAAGGGCCTTTGGACAGACTTGACCTAGTTGTAGAGCGTGGTTGTTGGATAAGTTACAAACACTTTTTCTATGGTGTCTGTGAATCTACGGTTTGCGTGTTGGCTTTTTCCCAACGTTATGTTGTTCGTTATAACTAGTTCCTTACCAGGTCCTGTTTGTCGTGATTCTTTCAGAAGATATATATATTAATATAGAAAAATATATATATATATATATATATAAGATATAATATATATATAATATATATATAGCTATCTATCTATATATATATTATATATTATATTCCAATTTTGCATTTTTGCCCATACAAAGGTACCAACAATCTCTTATGATGAAGTGATACTGAGCTTCTGACAGTAACCATTTTAAAGTTTGATTATTGATTATTTTAAATTGTTGAGTGTACGGTGAACCAAACATGCACAAAATCGCCCCTTTCGCAAGGCAATAGAGGTAACAAAATGTGGCCCAATTTTGTTGGGATTCTGTATCCTTCCCTTGGTAGGGGGGGGGGGGGTTCTCGAATATCCTGGCAGGCCAATTGTTGGCCAAATAGATCGTTTTTAAGTCTTTTCAGCCAATAGGATCATTCATCCCCTAGATTTTTCAAGAGATTCGACCCTGATGGCAGGTGTTTTCGAAAAAAAAAAGCCTTGCTCGAAGATGAAAGATTATACTGTCAAAATCTCAACCGAGTCATTGATAACTTCGATGCTGTGAAGATATTTCCAGGAGAGATTTAAAACATGTCTGGCGGCGAATTATGCTGTGAAACTTTACCAACCGATTATCTTGTGAACTAAAAAAACAGCTTTTCAAGTAAATTTCACATTATAGAGATAGTTGAATCGAATGAAAATTAATTATTACAACTGGGGGGGAAAAAAAAAAAGAAAGGGGGGGGAAAGAAGGGGGAAGGGATAAAAAAGGGGGATTAAAATTCTTTTTACACTTGAGCAATAACGCACATATTTGAAGAGTGCCCCAATTGTCAAATTTTGCACAGTTTATGTTGGTCTTGGCTAGGAACTCAACAACACTGCGAACGAGAATGCTCTAAAATGCGTATTTATCATCATAAAATAAGTGATTTTTTGTAATTGAATTGCATCCCAGATTGTACTTAACGGCAGAGCTGGAAGGGAGGCTTATGTCCTTCATCGAGGTAATATGCCACCTCAAAGAAAATGATCTCAACTTGACTTGCCCGACCAATAAAACAACTAATGGATGAGCGTAACTACGTACATGGTGCTATTTTTCCCGGCTATTTCATACTGGAAGGCCCGTTGCCAGCAGCCGTTGAAATTATTATCGGGAGATCTCATTAATTATTCTATTTACATTATTATTTTAATTCGCTTCTTTTGCGACACCTAGACATTTTCGAGCTTAACCATTCACAGGTACTATTTACTAGTCAGTTTACCAATGCAACCGTGTAAAAATCTAATTTTTTTAAATTGGGGCGCTCTTCATTGCTTTAAGTGCCCAAGCGGGGGGTCCATATAACCCAACATCTGATTTTTTTTTTTGCGATTTCTCGTTTACGCAAGGGTTTTTTGCTGTTTGTCTGATCTAGTATACTTCTTTCCTGATACCAAAAAAAAAAAAAAAAAAAAAAAATCCGCCCACGGCTTCATTAGAATAGTAGGTGGGCCCCAAGGACCCCCCTCACTTGTGCACTAACGGACGTGAAAATTCGGGTATTTTTACTAATTAACAAAAAATTAAAATAATTAAAGCTGTGGATTTAGTTGCTTAGATATATACCTTATGATGCAATTAATTAATCATTAATAATACTTTCCATCAAATAACCTTTATATGCTGATAGTTCAATGTTAATTTTGTGATGACGTGCTCTTACTGTGGGAAGTCTATGGAAAGACAAGTTTGAATTTGAAGTTCTGAAAAAATACAAGCTGTATATGCTATATTGGCTATAATTATTTCATTGGTTATCTATAGAAGATATAATGAATTATTTGGGTGCAAAATATTATATCGAGTTTCTGAGAATGGAATGTGGAACAGCTTTTTCGGAAAGTCGTTCAATTGGCCATAGATCATAGGATCACGTTTATTTATTATGGATATGTGGTTCTTAGATGACCGCCATTTACTTGTTTTAGTGTCATGATCAAACTCCCATGAGAAAGTGGTAATCTAGGTTGGGTTTTTAGGAACCCCCCCCTCCCTTGGGCACTAACGGAAGTTTTTTTTAGCTTGGGAACTTAGGTGTTAAGTATATAATGATTATTTTATTCCCCACTTAAGACGACTTAGTAAGATGCAATTAAAATGAATTACCCGTGGAGTGCAACAAAGTCCTAATTAATTAGCTTAATAGCTCTGCAATTAAATCAGACCCTTATTGAAATATATGATGAATTTTACGTTTTCATTTGGGGAAAAGTACTGAGCTTAATGTTGAATGCAAGTCTAAAGTTGTAACTACAATTTTGATATGTTATTTTAATAACATAAAACTTAACAGGTTTATTTCGTTCAAAGTATCATGCATTATATAAAAAATTAAAATGGAATTTGCAAAGAAATATCTTGCCTATTTCTTTTATTTACACACCTTTTTAAGCCCATTATCTTACAAAAATAAAAAGTCAAGTAAACATAAATGATCTTATTCTTGCAAATGTTTCTTAGATATCGTTACCCTTTTGTGTTTATGGGACTGTACTCACTGTAAAAATATGGAGTAAAAAAGTGGATCGCTTTGTAAAAGAAGTAAAATCTTACTCGAAATGCAGTAAATTTCACTTCATTTTGAGTAAGATTTTACTCTTTTACAGAGCCATCCCCATTTTTACTCCATATGGAGTAATTATTTTTACAGTGTAAGACCCTACCCTAACGGGATGGGGAGGGGCTGTTGTAAGACTATTTTTCATTGTATTAAAAGTGGACTGTACCATTATCTTAGTGATAGCGTAGGTCTTCAAGGTTGGGGGGGGGGGGTAAGGGAGGATTGCGCAACCGCCGAGGGTTATTTTTGTCCTACTAATATAAGCATGAAACTTTTCCATGTGATTCAAGATAGCGATATTTCCATCCAAATAAAGCATGGAAAAACTCCAGTGTTTATATGATTTGGCCCTCGAAATTTTAAAATCAATTAGATTAAAATTTTTGAGAGTTATATATGATATGTATATCTACCTTTAAATTTTATCGTCAAGGACAACTGATCATTGTCATCCACCGCAAAAACGAACGCTTCTTGAAATGTCACCATTTCCCCTGTTTTTTCTGTCGAGTGTTTTATAAGTAATATCTGAACGGCATGGAATCGTCGACATTCCCTCATCTACTCTACTCATATCCATTGTGTGGCATCGTTGTCCCTCCAGATATGGCTCACCATATTCAGATACGAGGTACCACTTGCCGTAGATTCCTGTCAGGTTCAATTATTTCCAATCTTGATGTCAGGGCAACTTGCCCAACCGACTTTGCCGTGGATTAACCTCCCTGTTTCCGAACTAGGGGAAGCAGGTTTCGAATCTGCTCGGAAATTCGGAAAAGCCAAAGCAGTTGAGAGTAACAAAAGTACGAAGAAATGCGTGAACATCTTTGGAATGTGATTTGCCGTACAGATTTAAGGATCAAACACTGAAGACAAAATTGTTAGCAATAAAATAATTGATAATTATCACGGTCAGCAAATTAGAAAACTATTGCCAACGGTCAGCAAATGAGCTCTAGTATCATAGTACCTTAAACCGCAATTGAAGTGAAGCGTGGAGTCTTGTGGTTGTTTTCCTAACGGTGCATCTGGTGCCGGATTTATTCGCAGCAACCAGCAATTTTAGAATTGCACCAAGCAGCAATTTTGAAGTGTTTTCTTTTTATCTTATTATCTTGGTTTTAATACTTATTCTTATACATTGCCCCTGGAATGAATGAAAGACAATTTATGGACTCGACATAGTTCAAACCAAAACAAAACAAGTGATACTGGACTTGGTGCTCACATCAGTATCAAACATGATTGTTGACAGACTAGGAAAATGTGATAATCAAGTATAACATGATATGCAGTATTGTGCTTGGACTAACAGCTTATTCAAGAACCAACGAAATGAAAGGAAGAGTTCAGCTGCGAAGCGCCACACACACCGCACTTGCTATCCTAATACTGACTAATACGTAAAAATGCGGCTCTTACAACCATACCAAACAGGTATTTTATGAACCAAACGACGCCAATATTTTCAAATCACAACATTCTTTGGCATGGTTTACATGCTTAGGTGTTTATACATTAGTACAAGTTACCAATTACCAAGTTCCTTTAACGGACACGCCATGAAATATTTTGACATTCACACTTACTACACATCCAATGGGAACAGCCATAGCACTGTCCAGACACATTCGTATTGTTAATGTGCCCTTTCACCCCAAAACCCACCTGTAGAGTTTCAACTGGTTACGGCATGAGAGCTAAAATCGTGATTTTTTAATCCTCATTTATAATAAATTAATATTGGTTGACCAACATGGCTCATAACATCCATTTAGCAAACATCATTTAGCCCTATAAGTAAATGAGAAAAATGCAAGGTGAGTTAAACAAAACTTGTGTCCGCAATTTTGGATTTTTAAGATATTATATATCTAACATATGTGGTATCATCTAGAAGCTTAGTGCATTATCTTGAAAACAATGGCGGACACAATTAGGGTCAAGTTGTTTTGTTTTGTTTGTTGGTTTGTTTGTTTGTTTTTTTACTCACCTTGACTCGCCCTATAGTATCTTTCTCAGATACCAAAATGTTGGCCCACCTTCCGTAAAATCCTGGGGATCGGACCATGGCCCTTTAACTTCATTCATAAGCATTATAATGAAGTATGTTTAAAACATTTTGCCAAAGAAGTATGAAATACGTTGCATCAATGCCACAAGTAAAAGGCCGGGGTTAAAGGTGCTAACAGCGACCAAAATAATCCAATTTGAATGCTTCGTGTCATCTTTCTAAACACGGCGTACAGCTATTAAGGTTTTGCGCGTACATTGGCTGAATCAAGACAAGATTGCAAGGGAGTGAAGGAAAAAGGGAAGGTGAAAGAGAAAAGAAAAAACCAGGTCAGTCTTGTATGACATGGGATAGCACGCTACGACGGTATTGCTGGCCCGGCCAGAGATTTCGTGGCCATGGCCCACTGCTCATGCGTCTTCGTTTGATGACGCAATCGCTACATACGGGACATACAGTACATTGGCGTTTGTTGATGTTAGGTACTGTTAAATGTCTATAAAGCATAGTCGCAGATTATATTCCTTAATGCTCTTAATGCTCTGATTAATGTTGAATCTAAACAAAACGTATGCAGAAAACGAAAACAAGCGTAAGCAAAAGTAAACCTGGATACGTTGTATTGCCTCTTTAAATTTACATCCACCTAAGGGAATTGGTCAATCAATGCAAGCCAATTCAAAGTTACTGGTGTCGCTAAATTCATTCCTAACTAAAAAAAAAGTGCAGGTATGTTTATATACCATCACCTGAGTGCAGCTTTAATGACGTGTGCCATTTCCCATTTCTGACAGTGCTGAGTTATCCTAAGCAGCTTTCCTTCTCTTGTCCAACATAAAGTAAATGTGCAGGCCATGTAACGTAAAATCAGATCAGACATCACACAAGACAAAATCCAGCTTAATGCGTGATATATGTTTATTTGTGCTATAATTGGGTGAACAGAAATTTAAAATGAACAGTAGGTTTCTTAACATCCACGTACGTTTCAACCCTAATTCCCAATCTTTACCCATAAGTTGTACTTTTAACCCTAATCTTTAATCTCTACTGTCAGTTAGAGAAACTTATTTTAAAACCTGGAATTAATGACTGATCTGCTATCATCTGACTAGGACAAAACGTTTTGAATGAATGAATTTGTGGGAAAAATATAGAAATGTTATAAGCACTCATGGATTCGGTGCAAGCAATGGTTGTGTTCTACTTTGAGCGGATGCTATAAAAAACAACAGTAGTAAGTTGTCTTATGCTTAGTTTGTATCAATACTAGGCATAGAAAACACAAATCTTACAACTTAAAGCAATAACAGCACATTTTTTTTAAGAGCGCCCCCAATTTTCCAAATATTTTGAGATTTTTGCACAGTTGTATTGGTAATTGGCTAGTAAACTATACATGTAAATGGTAGAGCTCCAAATTAGAGGTAATTTTGTTGAGGTGGCACTATTTCATCATGGACGGACATAACTTAGCATTTCCAGCTCTGCCGTTAAGTACAATCGGGGATCCCAATTCTATTTACAAAATCGCTTGTTTTATGATAAATACGCATTTTGGAGCATCGTCGATCGCAGGTATAATTTACTTGACAATTACAAACACAACTGTGCAAAAATATTATCAAATTTTGAAATATTGCTTTTAACTGTTGGTATCTCAAATTGTTACTGGGAAGACCAAAGTCACGATAATTTGAATGTAGCAAAAGGCATTCAAATTTTACTTCACTCTAAAGAAGTATTTACATTTTGTACTTGAAACATGTCTTAACATAGTTGTTTTACATAAAATCATCAAAATACACAAATAGTACAAGAATGAGATATATGTACAAAACAAGCAAAGCGCTTATTTTGTGCTCCCAACAGATGATTTAGTGAAAATAGTGTAGCCTGCGTAAGCTAAATTACAGCAACATATCGTCGCTGGGCAGGAAAATCCTCCTGTGTATATGACCTTTGTAATCAAAAACTCCTATGTGAAAATGGGCCCCACTTTCAAAACCTCCTACGTTCATATTTACTGGCAACATCAAAACGTCCTATATTTTCGCTCTGAATTCAAATTTATTAAGACTAGTGCAATAATTTAGAGAATAGATTTCGCTTTACCCTAAATATTGAAGAGCTTATTTCCAAACCGTGTTAAGTCCACCGGGTATCAAAATTGAGATTTTTACATAGACTTCTTGAACTCGTAAAAATGCAACTTTTAGTCTTTACTTGAGGTTCGTATCTTAATATCAATAATATAAAATAATGGGTAAGATGTTCATATTTATGCAAGAATAATGTGCCCGAGGCAAGTAAAAACATGAATGGGCGATGCGAAGCCGAGACCCATTATTCAAATGGCGTCAATCATCCAATTTGATTATTATCGTGTTTTGGATCCGATATTTTCCCACACTTGGACTCCCCAAAACAAGATAATGCAGAATAATGGGCAGTAAACTAACCAATCAAAGAGCGCGCTTTTGAATAATGGGCAGTAGAGGTAATGTTTTAATATTTTAATTCTTATAACGCGCTAAAAATCCACCGAAGTGCTCAGGGTGCCGCTGTGGATCGCCTTAGGCTGCTACAACACAACGAGTTAAATCCAGAACGACAAGGAAGGCTTTATGAGGAGAAGTCCGATTTTAGATGCAGGAGGAAACCGAAGTTCTCGGAGAAAACGGCGAGGACGGGTATGGATCGGCAACCAAATTCACGTACGATCCAGGCTGCGCAGTGGACTGAACCCGGGTCGCATTGGTGAAAGACGAGTGGATGAGCCATTACACCAGCCCGTATCTTATTCCGTTGCCGAGATATTAAAAATTTAAGTTTTCGTAAATTTTCGGCAATTTCAAGAGAATTTGAATAAAAATGGCCCAAAATGGGGAAAATAGTAGGATTGAATGTTTTTTTTATTATTATCTAATCAGGCTCAGTACACATTTTTCTTACATAAAAAATAAAAACAGACGGCTACCATTGTGAATTTAATGAAATGTAAGCAGAGATTGAAAGAATAGTCAAACTTCGGGAAACCCCAAAATTTGAGGAAAATTACCATTTAATTAAAAAAAAAATCAAAAAGTTATAATTAGAAAAGAAATGAAAATGGTCACAAAGGGTATTTCTATTTCAATTTGTCTTTGTGCCAAATGTGTTAAGTCCATAAGAAATAATGAAGTTTCAGGATTCCAAAGAAACACATTATTTTAGTTCCAACCAAATTAACCAAGTCAAAATATCCATATCACAAAATTGCAATCTTTGAACTTAAAACGGTTTGGAAATTTACGATTATTGTTACTCCCAGTTCTGATGAGAAATGAAATTTTGCGCATAGGACGTCCATTTTAACATAGGATGTTGTGATTTTAAAGTTTAAATTCCAATGGGAGTTTTTCCTGCCCATCAGCGACGATATACTTTAAAAATAATTATGATCATATAACTAATTTAAAAATACATTAGGAATCACACCATTAAATAAACTAGGTGTAGCAGACGACGTCAGCGCCGAAATCTGCCCTCCTGCCTAAATGAAGAGTCACAAAATGGTGATAAGTTGTGTCTTTAAATGAAATTTGAAATTACTCATGATGTTTGGACTAGTAACAAACTATTTGGGTGGTAAAGATTTTGTCTGTGCCATTTTTGTATATTTTGGAAGAGTTTTTGGGAAACTGTACAATTCTAATTTCTAGTAAAATTTCAAACTAGGTGTGGGCGTGTTGAAAACATACAAATCTTCGATGCTCTGTAGCTCAAAAAATCAGCCTTCAACATATGATTTTTTTTAAATTTTTGCTGAAGAGGTATGATGCTAATCTTCCCAAAAAATCTAGTTTTGAAATAATCATTCGCTTTATAGCCGAGAAAATGACGTTTGATTACAGGTCATTTTTTATACAAGCATATGGGGAGTTATTTTGTGGTGTGACTCCATTATATTATACCAACATAAAACATGTTGCATACATCCCTTTACGCTACTATTTTTTTTTGAATTAAACATCTGCGTGCTTCCTCCTCTAGTTCTGCACTTTGCTTTCATTAAAAACTTGTTTTACAGTTAGGCTCTATTTTTACAAACGGTTCAAAGCTAATGCCTAAATTGGCGTAGAACTGAACAACCTCATTGAAATCCTCTTCTGGTATACCATGAGGGGTACGGTAATTGATATAATTATGCTGTGAATAAAAACGGAAGGGCCAGGGGAAACCTTCTGGAAACTCTTCGCATGTATGACTTGCAAGATAGTTCTTATAGTCTGTTGCGATCGGGTACCAATTTCTTGAAGATCCAGCTGTAAAGAAAAATAAATGACATGTATTTTATATAAAAAAGAAATTAGACATTTTAAATTTCAACTTTAATTTTCTTAACAAATTAAATGCTCAGGTGAAGCCGACTTTATGCATTTGATTCTGCGATAACAGATGGCGGCTTGCATGAGAACGCAGCCACCTCAGCTAAAAAATAAATAATAACCTCCGTGCCCGTGGGGAAACAAACAAAAAAGATTATATTATTATTATTATTATTATTAATATTATTATTATTATTATTATTAGCGGAATGTCCACGCTTCACGCGGGCCCCCGGCTTTGAAAACTGGAGCGATCACTGAGACCAAACTATGGTGGTATTTTAGCACAAAAAAAATCCGCTCTAGGTGCGCTCGGGAGTCCAGGGTGCGCTTGGGTTTCATGCGACGTACTAAACTACAAAAATCCTCTTTTCTACTATCTTTTCTACTCTTTTACTGAATAAACGTCAATACTATGATCCAGTTTATTCCGTTATAAGACAAGAATCTAGTGTCAAAACCAGATCGCACCCCGAGCGCACCACAAGCGCACCCCGAGCGCACCTAGAGTGCACCTAGAGCGCACCTAGAGCCGACTTTTTGTGCTAAAATACCAACATACCAAACACTCAACGAAGAGTTGAAACACTATATTACAATAGCACGACGCTCGACCCCCAAAACATTCACCCATATCAACGAATATCGGCAAGTTAACATATTGGTCGCACTTGAGCAAAATAATAAGCATAATAATAAGATCAAATAAAAAGGTCAAGGTCCTGACTTCCCCGTACCACCCCCCCCCCCCCCCCCGTATTTTTAATCTCGTAAATTTTGCACCCGCAACGCATTACGTTTGAATGTAAATCACAAGCTTTCAGCAAAAGTAAACTTAATAGAAAACATGTAAAAAGTTGAACCATACAGTTTCATTAAAAGACCACCAAATATTAGCAAATCTATTAAAAAAGATCAGGTCCAACAAAGAGTTTCACTGTTTGCTTACCGCGGCCATATCTGATTGTAAATGATAACTGGTCCTCTTCATCTGCCACGAAGATGTACGATGGTTTCTCCTTCACACTCTCTCCGGTTATTGTGTCGATGTATCTTAATGTGACGTTTAAACGGCATGGGACGGTTGGATTTCCTTCATCCCCACTGGCGATCTCCATAGTCCTGCATCGTTCTCCCTCGAGTTTTGGCTCGACGTAATCAGC
Organism: Ophioderma brevispina; assembly: GCA_023653785.1. Classification (NCBI taxonomy): domain Eukaryota; kingdom Metazoa; phylum Echinodermata; class Ophiuroidea; order Amphilepidida; family Ophiodermatidae; genus Ophioderma; species Ophioderma brevispina. The sequence continues at coordinate 65,415 of JAMKCH010059509.1, read as the reverse complement.
AACCGGTGTACCATTTGTCAGTAGATTCCTGTGATGTTGATATTCGCGGCAGGTTTGACAATCTGGGGCCAATTTCCCCAACCAATTTGCCTTTGAGAATTGACATCCGGCAAAGTCCGACCATCACAGGACGATTATCAGAGGAAAGCCAAAGTAGTGGCGACTGATATAAGAAATAGGATTTACGTCAACATCTTATGGCTCTTGACTTAAAAATTGAGACCTTTTACCATTGATAAAAAAGACACGCAATGTCTGCTTTGTTATTTATTAGTAAAAATTGAAGGACCATGTGTTTCTTTCGTTAACATTGTTGTACATACCGCCCAACAAATTTGTTTTTGAAATTATCTATAAAAAAACCAACGCAAAATTTTAAACGAATCCTTTGACCATATTGAAATATTTTCTGGTCTTTAACAGTTATGCACTTAAAAGGGCAGAAGGTCTTGTTACACGTGTTATGTTATAAATTTCGTGTAATGTAATAACCGCCGCGAATTTAATAACATTGGACCGTGTTATGTAATAAACCGCGTATGTAATACCTGACATCACTACAAGCCATTACCAATGATTGTGGAAACGTGAGAAGAACTGGGACTCGGAAAAGAAAGATAAGAGAAAAATAGAGGAGACAACTAGTCTAACCAAGCGTATCACATATAGCTGAAAACAGCACTGATGAAAGCGTGAAGTTAAACACGCCTTAACACCCCCGGACCAAAGTTAAAGTTTAAACAATGTTTTAGAATTAGCGATGTTAGGCTAAAATTTAAACAGTATTTTAAAGGTGACCATGCTTTGAGACTTGCGTTTATTTTAGCGGGCATTATTAAAATTGTGATTAACAGTGATTAGCGTTAAACATCGTTTGGAATACGGCCATGTAATTTAGTTTTATCATGATTTTTTTCGAAATTTCTAAATTTTCAAAAATATGTATATTGTGTTCTTTTTTGTATTAGTTACTTAAGTTTTAATTTTTCATTGTTTTTAATCTATGTTAATTGATTGTGCTCCATTTATTGTTATATTCTATTATTGTATATCCTGTTATCTGATTCTGTAATTTCTATACGTGCGGATCAAAATTCCGACTTGCGATCAAAAAAGCGACCGGGTTACGAGTTGCAAGCTGCTATAGTAGATTTAAAATAAAGGAACTCCATGCATATCCATGGGGGTGACATGATATGGGGTTTCAATCCCCGTGACATGCGCAGACTAGGGCCTAGGTGCCCAATACAAACATATGGCCCGTATTCTTTTGTTTTTTTTTTTTTTTTTTTTTTACAGAAACTTGTTTAGCTAAACGTAAATTTTTAAAGCTTAAAACCGCCGTAATTTTAAAATTGCGTTTAAGCAAAAACGCGTTTAAATATTTTGAACATTGCTTACTTAAACGGAAACTCTAAACACAAGTAACACGTTGGTATTTAAAGACGCTAATTGGTGTATAAAGACCCTATTGTGTTTAATGGTTTAGCGCACAAAAGTGTATCATGCTTTCCGTAGCGTTAATTGCTACAACTGGGCGAGAGCATGAGATGACCATTGCTGTGTCAACTGGACAGTTGCAATGAGCCGTGCACTATTGACCGAAAAACAACACTACAACCACTTCTTAAACTAGCCCCGTACCTAGTTTAAATTTCGACGCATTTTGGTGTGAGTAAGTTAAAAGTCCGTTTAACTTTAAACTCCTTTCTGGAATTTCGTTTACTTAAGCGATACGTTTATCTCAATTATAAGCGTTCGCTTAGCTTAAAATCGCGGTAAACACCTTTTTGGAATACAGGCCATTGTGTCCATGGTACAGTGAATCTACTATAACGTGTCAGAAGACTTGGCCCGAAATCACGTCAAGGACCATACATCGACCGTTGTGGCAGGATATATAGTCCTTCGGTGCTTTTTGAGGACCCTTTCAAGTGTACCCTAAAGACTGAGATAAATGGCGAGATCTGGGTTCAAAATCATGCTTGCTATCGATATTAAATATTAAAAAAAGAAAAAACCTAAAAAATTAAAAAAAAAGGTGAAATTGATACGTTATTTGGATCCGACAAAACCAATTTGCCTTACAGGGAACACCTGACGAAAAAGTGGTCTGACATCAGGTCACGGTTCGGTGCCATTGCTAGTCTTCACTGGTGCCCAGCAGCGTGGAAAATGTTTCTTCATTATTGATCAGGTAGGAGTGGAGATATGATGTGCTTCAAGCAGAATGTAGCTTTAAAGGTCTGCTCTGAGATGTCCATTGTGGAGAAATGAGTTTTCATCCGACCCATTTTGTCAGGAATGATGGGACTCGTTTACCGGTGTGAACATATAGCTACACACACAAGACAATGGAATGTATCTGTTTTTTTTCCATACAGAAGCTTGCTACTGTCAACAGGATACACGTTAACGTTTAGACCGTAATTCACCCTATCAGATTATGAAGACATCAATTGAAACCCAAGACTATTAACGTAGAATGGAAGACATTTGTCATGGAAGATTTGAAGCTGGATTTGCTTTAACACCTCTGGGAACATTCACAATGTACGAGAGCATCCCAAGAGTTTGTAGTCTTCTCCCTGATTTGGAAATACCCGAATGCTACCAGAAGGAAATCATTGTTTGGGTTGGTTTACTGGCACATTACCAATTTTTCATTGGACCCAAACATTTTAGTGACAATCATCAATGGAGATCAATACATCTCAGAGGTTTAATCATGTTATGATTACATGTTCCATGCATTCACTGAAGAAACCTCTCCTTTCGCATGATGACCAATGAGACAGTTTGAGCACTTTTGGTTGACACAAGAAAAGTTGATGGTTGGCAAAAGGCTTGCTGAACTGTCCAGCAATGTGTCACTTGCAGGGAATACTAGGTTGAATGGTCTCACGTGGGATTGCAAACACAGAATTCGAAAGAGGCGTGTTTTATTGTACCGACTAAATAACCTTATTCAATCCCATTCCATTAGTCTTTCGTATTAATTTTGAGAATATGGATGCAGGCATTCTAAAATAAAATAACGCATCTGTCAAGATGAAACACCTTTGAAAGATTTTCCATTTGTTAAAATGAATGAAAGTATTTGTCAAAGAATCGTCTGATCCTCCTATGATGCATTTCGGTCGGAGTTGTGTATTAATGTTTAATATGCGCCAATGCATACTTAAATATTAGCATTCTTAAAGATCCCTGCAATATTAAAAAACTAGGATCTTTGCATAGTTAGGTTGGTAATTGGTTCATACCTCACACGGTTGCAATTGATAGGCCAGTCAAAATAGAAGATGAGGCCTTAACCCAACACTACTTGCAAACAGAATCCATTGCAACAGAATGTATTGAGAATACCTTTAAAAACAACAATCCAAGTTACTAAAATCAAAGGAGTGGAAGATATATTTTTAAGGGGGGTAAGGTTTATACAGGGGTCAAAAAATATAAAAGTATCAAAACGGTCGAATAAGGATGCCAAACGTGTTCGTTACATTTCCAGGATTAAAAAAAAAGTAAAGTTTGCAATATATGCAGGTTGTAGTTCAATAGTTATGAGTCAAAATAGGTCAAGGTCACAATGGGGTAATTTCAGATATATCGGGTAGTTATTCAAATGTGTCCAATTGTTGTCTAATGGTACAGACACCCGAAAATTATAATGGTGTACCATCTATAATATAGTTGCAATTGAGAACGCAAATGTTTTTTTTTCAGCTTATTCCGCAAAAATGTGATGGGGCTACGGGGTTATGGGAAAGCGTTCACTAGTATAGCTCTGTAACTTCTTATATAGAACGTTCAAAACAACCTTGTTTTTTTTTTGAATCGATTACTATCTACTCTAGGCGGACAAATTTTAACAGTTTACAAACCAGTCGAGCAAAAAGCGGGACCCTTCTATGAATTTTACCCCAGAGACTGGAATGGTATGAGCATGCTACTAAAACTATACGCGTTAGATAGGGCAAACTAATACTTTTTTTAACACCCTTCGGAGTCGCCCAATAAAATTGGTACATCATTTACATGAATTCGAAACAATTTCTAATTCTTTACCCCCCACTGTACAAACGTGGGCACCCATTATTTTACATGTTCCACTAGGTTGATTTGGTAGAATTTTAATATATTATTTTGGACTATGTCAGAGTATATTAACCCCAAAATGTTTTCTGTTGCAATTTGTTGTGGGGTCAAATCATACAATTATGGGACTATGGAGGCTGTGTAAAATGAGAGCCTACGGAATAACCAATTTTCATTTATCTGATCCGTTAACATATTTTTCCGCATAAATTTTTGCACAGGAAACGTCTTGGTTGTGTTAAGAGATCTGATAGGTGTTAGGAATATTACTTTATTTCTGTATGTAATCAAGATTATTAGAAAAAAAATAGGGGAAATCCTGGTTTGTTTTGCAAGTTGCATCGTTTTACGGGGGTACCCGGTTTCATTTTTGAGAAGACAGCTGTATGTCTCCTTGTGTATGTTAGAAAGTGGCCTTTCTGGGTAAAATTCTGAAGTATAGATAGCAAAGGGTGAGAAGTAGTGCAACGTAGGTATGTCCCCAGATGTTGAGAATAAAGTATTTCATAAGTTGATTTGTAACTACGCATTGTTATTTGTTATGTATATGGAATTGATAGTTTTTTTTCCCTGAAACAATGTATAGTGTATAAAGCGAAAGCTGTAATTTTGTCGGCCATCTTGACTACGAAGAATCAACTTGAATAACCCATCACTTGCCAGTTTATAAGCTTAATTCCCACTTAAATTGCTTATTTTGGAATCAAGGAACTCTGTGTTTGTGGCAATACAAGTGGACATCCGCGACCTAAAACTTGTGGAATTAATTTAGCCAGCCGACATGTGTCGCTAAATTCATTACTAACTATTAAATGTAATTTCTATATACCATCAACTCAGGGCAGCTTTAATGATGTGTGCAATTTCCCATTAGTGACAGTGTTGGGTTGTTCTGAGCAGTTTTTTTCTCTTATCCAACAGTAAGGTAGGCTTGTTTTGCAGACCATGCATTGTTAAATCTGATTAGGCATTACACAAGACAAAATTAAACTTGTTTATTACGTATATTACGTTCAACAGATTTTTTTTAAATACATGAACAGTATGTTTCTTTACATCCACGTACGTTTTAATCCTAATTCTCAAATCTAAGCCCATAAGTCTTACTTTTAACCCTAATCTTTACTATCACTTATTTCAAAACCTGGAATCGCTGACTGATATCATTTCTCCAACAAATAAAATACTGACTGGCACAAAATATTTTGAATGAATGAATTTGTGGAAGACCCGGGGGCCACTTGTATTCTAAGGAGGATATGATGCGTGAACAAGAAAACGCGTAAAAAGGGTGTCTTTTTTCCAACAGGCGATGTTCGCGCGTACATCGTTTAGGGTGTCAAAAACATCAAAATATGGAAAAAAAGGGTATGTTTTTTTCTCATTAAGCAGGGATCAAAATCATCCAAAATATTGTAATCGGAACTTGGGAAGTAAAGCAAAGCAAGACAATAAAGGGTATATTTACGATTCAATGCACTGCGTATTTGTTGAGGGTATCATAAACACATAAAAATACTTGTTTAGGGTATGTTTTAGCTTATTTTTAGTCGGTGAAAATACGTGTTTAGGGTGCATTTTGAAAGTCCATGTTTCACGCATCATATCCACATTTGAATACAAGTGCCCCCCCCCCCCCCCCCCCGGGTGGAAGATTGGAAATGTTATAAGCACTCACGGATTTGGTGCAAACAATGTAATATTCTAGTTTGAACAGGTGCTTTGGAAAACATCCCCCAACAAGTTATCTTATGCTTAGATTCTTTCAATACTAGGCATAGAAAACACATTACAACTTTATCTGGTGGGGTCTCAAGTTACTGGGCAGACCAAAATCATGATAATTTGAATGTTGCAAAAGGCATCCGAAGCATGTCTTATCATAGTGGTTTTGGATAAAATCAACAAAATACACAAACAAGCATAGGTACAAAACAAGACAATCGCTTATTTTGTCCTCCCAACAGATGAGATAATGAAAAAAGCAAATATTAAAGCAAATAATAAAGCCTTTACACATTTTTATTCGGTGAGGTGGTATATAATATTCATTAACTCGATGGTTAATAAGCTATTTGCCTTGTAGCCTGAGCAAACTGAATTATAACAACATATACTTAAAAATATGACAAAGTAACCACATGAAATGCATCATACCAACATACATCCCTTTACGATACGTAGATAATATAATTACTATTTTTGTAAATTACATATCTACGAACTTCTCCCTCTAGTTCTGAACTTTGCTTTCATTTAAAACTTGCTTTACAATTGGGCTTTATTTTTACAAACGGTTCAAAGTTAATGCCTAAATTGGCGTAGAATTGAACAACCTCATTGAAATCCTCTTCTGGTATTCCTTCAGGGGTACGGTAATTGATATAATTATGCTGTGAATAAAAACGGAAGGGCCAGGGGAAACCTTCTGGAAACTCTTCGCATGACTGACTTGCAAGATAGTTCTTATAGTCTGTTGCGATCGGGTACCAATTTCTGGAAGATCCACCTGTAAATAAAAATAAAGGCACGTATAACTTCAACATGATTTTAACTTAAAATCGGCCGTATGATTTGGTTTTTAGCAAACGCCTTAACATTGTTAACCATAATCTACTAAACAGAAGCTTTAAACAACAGTCACATCGCCGTAGGTCATTTAAAGACGTGGATGGAAAAAAAATATGTGCCCGTATTCCGAAACTTGTTTAGGCTAGAGTGTGAACTGCGCACTATGATTAGATTGCGATTTATTCGCAAGATAAAAAAGGAGACAACTGGTCTAACCACTATATCACATATATAGCTTGAAAAAATCAGGCCTTTGATGAAAGACGTGAAGTTTAAACACTATCTTAAACAAACCCCCGGACCAAGTCTAAGTTTAACACGTTTTTATACATGTTTTTTAACGATGTTCGGCTAAAATTTAAACAGCGTTTAAATTTAACATAACTTGAGATGGCTCGTTTTTAGCGGGCGTTTATTTTGCGATTTAACCAGTGATTAGCGTTTCACTCGTTTGAGAATACGGCCTACATGTTAAATATTTATAACTTTGTTTTGCTTAAACGGAGCCCCCCCCCCTTTAAGCACGAGTAACATCGTAGTTATTTAAAGACGCTGATTGAGTGTACAAAAGAGCCTATTGTGGTTAATGTTGCGGTCCAAGTGTATGCGGCTTTCCGTACAATGTAAAAAATATTTCTGTAATTACGGAAATTTCTGGGCCAGCCAGTATTCCAGTCATTTTTCGGGTAAATTTAAAGAAAATTTGTTAAATTAACGGAACTTTGGACAGTAATTTTACAGGAAATTTGTTCCATTACGAAAAAAATGTGTCTTTTAACAGAATTTTTAATTTCCGTAATTTAAAAATTACGGAACCAAAAAAAAATTCGGAAATAGGCTGCCAGAATTTTGAAATATTTCCGTAAATTAACATTTATGTTTTTTTTTTTTCTTCTTAGTTTCTAAAACAGATTTTCCGAAATTACGGAAAAAGCTGCTTTTCTTAAGTTACGGACAATTTTAACGTGTAGCGTTTAAGGTACGCCCCAACTGGAGGGGAATGACAGGAGCCATGTGCTGTCAAATGGGGCAGTGCAGTGAACCGTTTACGTAACGAAACAACATTATAAAACTTAGTAAACTAAGCCGTACCTAATTTAAATTTCGATGCATTTTGGCGGATTTAAAGTGCGGTTAACTTTACATTCCTTTCTGAATTGCGTTTATGAGCGATGCGTTTAGGTCACAGATAGGCGTTTGCTGAGCTTAAAATCGCGCTAAAACTTTGGAAATGCGGGCATGTGATTAAATATTCCTCTTCCATAACAGGTCGCTTGTACAAAAAAAAGGAACTCGGTCTTGAAATTGTCCGAATCCTAGATGTAGAACAGAGGAAGTCAGGACATATATGTATGAACCATGAAGTCAATAGACAACCAATATTAGCAAAGTAGCAACTCTATTAAAAAAGACCAGGTCAAACAAAACGTTTCACTGTTGGCTTACCGCGGCCATATTTGAATGGTAAATGATATGATCCTCCTCAGTATGCCCACAAGACACGATGGTTCTCTCTTAAAACTCTTACGGTTTTGTGCAGAGGTATTGAAAATGTGACGTTTAAAAACGGCATGGGACAGCTGGGTTTCCTTAATCGCCAATGATGATCTTATTGGCTGCCACGTGCGCTCTACAAGGTTTGGTCGCGTACTCAGCAACGTGTACCACTTGCCGTAGAGTTCATGGGATGTTGATATTCGGGGCAGGTTTGACGTGGGCAATTTCCATCCAATTTGCCTTGAGAAACCGACCTCGGCAAATTCAAACCCATGACGGAAATATCGAGAAAGCAAAAGTATTGGCGACTGATATAAGGAAATAGGATTTTTTTCAACATGTGATAGATGCGAGCGCCCTTACTTTAAGATTTGATGAATTTTACCATTGAGGAAAAGACACTTAATGCCATTGCCTGTATTTATTGTAAATTGAAGTGGAACATATGTTCTTTCGTACGATTATTGTGAAGGTAACTGCAACAATTTGTTGAAACATCAAAAAAACTCAAATTAAGCCTCAATACATGCTAAAAATGCAATTTTCCAAAATGTTCCAAATACTTCTGAAAAGTTGTTTAATGACACACCCATCATTATACATCATTTACATAGCAAAAGTAACCTGGTCTCTTAAATTTTAGTTAGATTTCATTCAATAAGAAATTTGAATACGTGCAAAAAAATTAAAATTTTCAAAATTTCCTAGAAACACAGGAAATACTTGTTGTTAAATAACTATACCTATGGTTATGCATCACTTACCTAACTGAACTAACCTAGTTTCCTGAATTGTATAGTAGTTTGGTTTTATTCAATGAGTAACTAGAGCACAATACGTGCAAAATGTACGTACTTGGCTTTTGTGTTGAATTTTGCACGCTGACTTCAATAGGTGACAACTTGAGTCCAGTACGTGCAAAAATGAAAAATTTTCAGAATACGTGTTAGATGACTTTACCCATCATTATGCATCATTTACATATCAAACATTAAATTTTGTTGGATTTAAGTGAATGAGTGATTTGAGATTAAATGAGCCTAATAAGTGCAAAAAAATGGAATTTTCAGAAATGTTCTAGAAATACGGGAAATATTTGTTGTTAAATAACTTTACACATTATTATTTACATAACATATCATATTTTAGAACCAATGTGTTTTGACACGATAAGACGAACTCACACAAAATTTTATCATGTTGCTGTTTGTTGAGGATTGGGCTTAGGAAACGGGGCTTGGCACCCCAATAATTTTGATGAGAGGGGGGGGGCTCGAATACTACTATTGAGCCCCCCAATAATTTTAACAAAACATTCAAATTCCAAAGCTTTCCCCCTCCAGCAACCTCCCTGCTCAGCGCTCCGCCCTTCGCGAAGGCCAGCGGGGGACCCAATCCTGGAAATCTTCCTAAGCCAATGTTTATTAGAGAAAGAGTAAAGCTTTTTGTGAATGTCTTGTTTGGCTACCCGTGACGTCATTGTCCCATAACTCGCTGAAAAAGCAACTGCAACGGATATATGTATGAATGTCGTCAGGCAGTGCCGGTCAATGGTGCCGTTGTCGTGGTTCTTGACGTTACGCACTGCGCACTACATTACCCTGATCAATAAACGCATGTTGTGCAGGAAGCCGATTTCCCGGGCCCATTGAAAAGTTAATGCCCGAAAATTGTTATACCCTCACTCCCTCTCTTTCTTTCTTTTTTATTTTCGAGAACCAGAATTCAAGCCTGCCAATTATTTTTTTTTATTTTCCCAGAAAAACAAATCGGGAACACTAAAAGTGGAACTAATTACGCTTATGTAACCTCAGGAAATGTGGGTTAAATAAATGTAAATTTTTTCTTATGTCGTAAAATTCAATTAAGTTAATCATATGCATTTGTATTGGGAAATAGTATGTTATAATGGCAGCTATTAATATGTACTGGTTCATAAACCGCATGATCTAGGAGATGCTGCATCATGGGCCAGCAATAGAGATTTCACGTCAAATCCCGGCATATTGATACAGTATAATACTAATTCATACTTTGGAAATATTTTTTTTATAAGAAACCTTTCTTGTGTATTTTACGACTGTCGTCCATCCAAGTGTTTCTACTACATATTTTCGTAAATAAGGGACAACATCGTCTTGTTTGGTATATCAGTTTGTAGCTACACTGTCCTTTCTTCAAATACCGTACCCATATATCAGTTTGTTTAACAATATGACGGCATAGTGCCGTCATAACTGAGAGTTTAGAATAGATGTCGTATCTGAACGTAATTATGAACACATTTGTTTATTACTCTAAAATAAAATGATATACAAATATTTTTCAGTATTTGCTTATAGTATCGCAATATTAAATACGTACCATTTTTGGTTTAAGGACAAATCAAGAGAAATCACTTCACACTTGTTGTGAAATTGCGTAGTCGTATTGTTTGCCACCTGGGCGCCCATTGAAGTTTGTACAGGGTCAAAGTCAATTATGATATTTTGCTAAAAACCATCATCATTGTGTTCCTTTAGTCGTTAGGATTCAAAAGTATCGTTTTGCCCTATCTGGGCATTTACAGTTCAGGAGTTTCATTAGCAAAAGGTCAAGGTGAACTTTTTGGCCTAAAGGTCCAAAGTACAAAAAATGCATGGATTTGAATGAATATGGTCTCGCAATTGATCCGTTTCAAACCAAAACCATTCATATTATGAATATTTTTAGCCCTATCTAGGATCTCTCGTTTACCAACATTGGTAACACTCGAATGTAAATCCGTTTCCATAGAACTCTATTGATCAGGCCAATTAGGGTGTTAAACATGGTAAGAAGTAATCCTGGCTTGGGCAAACTATCTGGCATATTAATTGGATTTGTACAAGCATCAATTTGAGACCATTGTCATCAAAATCCGTGCATTTTTGGGCAGTTTTTTGCCGCTGTGATTCAGATCTACCTTTGACCTTTTTGCTAATAACTCCTGAACGATCCCTCCCCAGAAGGGCAAACTATACCTTTCTGAATCATTATGATGAGAGGAACACATTGGGTAAGGTTTTTTTTGCAACAATATCCATCAATTTGACATTTGACCCCTGTACAAACTGTATGGATGACCCAAGTGGCAATACGACACTGACAATTTCACAGCAAGTTGGAAGTGATTCTCTGGGATGTCATTATAACTATAAAACTGGAAAATAATTTTGGTCACAAACCATTAGTAGGAGACACCGCCCCCTGACGACAGGCCTGCTACAGCGCAGAACCAACAGCGAACTCACGTCTCCTGCTCCCGTGGGCTGGTTTCCGAATTTGTATCCCCAGCCTTTTATATCCGGCGCTGGGCGGAAAACCTCATAATGTGCATTTGGGCCTTGAAAACAAAACCTCGCATGTAGTAAAACGGTACATCATGGAACAAAACCCCTAATGTTTTAACATTTTCAGGAGACACCAAAACGATACTTGCGGTAATGCCTTGCACAAGAAAAGTTTTACTTTCCAAATATATTAGAGGATAATTACTTCAGATTCTGAAAAAACTTCCTTATTTTTACTATCATATGTTGGCTGAGAACCCATGTGCCAAAGGCACATGTGATATTGTAGAACTGGGGTGCCCCACTTTTTACATATGTGGTTTTGCATTTGACCTCTGGAGTTTACATATGAGTTTTTTTCCCGCCAGCGACGATATGCATTATGCCTTTTCACTTCCAATTTTTACCTGCTCGGTTTCGAACCTTAGTTAACTTGGCCAGTTGCTTTAGGGGCGTGACCAAGACGACGTCGCAATAATCAAGGGATGGAAAGAATGTAGCGATTACCTTAATATCAACTACCTGCTAATAATTATAAGGAATATGTATTTCATTTTTTGTTTATGAGATCGGAATGTGTGTGCATGGACCAGTGGCGTAAGCTGTGCTTTTCAAAATAAATTGGGGTGGGGGGGGGGGGGGGGGCAGTGTCGCATCTCAACGCGACAGAAATGGGTAGGGTTTCAGGGGCCGCCTTAGGGCCCCTGTTGGAGTCCCAGGGCGAAGCCCCGGTGGGGGTCGCGGGGGCATGCCCCCGAAATTGTGGGTTTTTAATCTGCTTTAAATGTCTTCTGAGGGCTAATTGTTGTACGATTTTGTAAAATGTACTTGGGTCGCACGTTGTCCCATTGAACTTTTAACTATACTTTGCCGACAATCCGCCTGCAAGTGCCATGCAAATTTTTCAAGTGAACCGACGGGCTTCATCTCAACCGACGAAATCAATTATTGGGGGGGCCGTGGCCCCCCCCCCTGCCCCCTATGGCTACGCCCCTGTGTGCATCACAAAACCCAGAACAGTTTCCAACTAGCATGATTATAGTTCTTGTTATATGCATCTCTTCTTAAGTCGCCAGAACGGCCATCTGACCCGGTAAATGATTGACCATGGCTGTCCCGTAGGATTTTGGTGTTATTGGGCAAACTATCCCGACGTTACCGTCATTCATAAACGCTGAAATAAGCAATTTCAATTTTTAAAAAAAAAAAAGTAAAAGCTGCAAACAGTTGCCCATAAAACGAAACATGCAGTCCCCGCTTAGTCTTTCTAAACACCGCGTACACTTATTAGCGTTTTTTGCGCATGCCTTGGATGAATCATGGAATCGCACGGGTATTCAACCAATCAGATGGCGTGCCTGATATTAATCGTATTAATTGTGTATAAATATTGTTTAATTATAGTCGTTTTATTTGATTAATACTCGTTAATGGTCTGATGAATGTTGAATCTGAACAACGTCATAACGACGTTTTAATATATTTATTTGTAACCAAACCTTTGAGAAAACGAAAACAAGCGTAAGCAAAAGTAGCCAATATTTCCTTTCGAAATTTACATCCACCTGCGGGACTTTGGCAAATGATTGGTGTCGTTACATTTATTACTAAATAATTATAGTGCGGACATTTTCTATTTACCACCAACTGAGTGCAGCATTACCGATAGGGCGGGAGCCCAGAAGGTTTATTCATACCAAAAGCGCCACGCTGACAGCATAGCCTGAAAGGGTCCCTTCCACCCACCTCGGAAAAATGCATTGCAACTCTGGGCCATGGCTATACCGAGATATTCCAGATGGCGTCCAAAGCGAACGCCATAGCTGATGCATACTACAATCAAACCTGCATCAGTAAATATTTATGTGAAGAAATATCTCACTGGACATTGACACATTTATTTTGATTTGTGCAGCTGAATTACTAAATTTGTACCATGAACAAATTTTTAAAGATTGTTCAAGATTTGTCTACCTGTTGCCTAACATAATCTCGCAGTTATAAAGTATCATGAATACTTTATTGTCTGCAATAGCATGGCCATGATATTTTGGCAAATACTTTGTAATTAGAATTATCTTTTTTTGGCAGCCATTTTGAATATAGTAATGTATACCTTTAAAAGTGACAGCAATTGATGTATTGGCAGTAAGACTGGCAAGTTCTGATTTGCTATCATCAACTAGGGCCGTTCACTCTGGACGCCATCTTGGTACATCCGGTAAAGCCACGGCGCAGACCCGTTGTGGCAGGAGATTAATGTCCCCCGGACTCACAGTCCGCATAGAATGGTGAACAATTGGGTATCGATTAAGTTGGCTCTTCACGCAACATTATTTCACAGCTTTATTCCGATCCGTTGTCGTCGATATGACGCCCGGACTATGAATCCTGCCAGACCACATCTCCTTTCACACCGTCAGCGAATGTATTTTTATGATTTGTGTTTTGAACACCCTTTCAGCCAATGCTGTCAGCAGTCACAGCGCTTTTCGTATAAACCTCCTGGGCTGCCGATGGTGAAAGTAATCATAGTCCGACTGTATCATATCTTGGCTCCATAGAGACAACGGAATAAGCGTGAACTAATGTTGCGTGAAGAGTCACCGAATCGTTTGGCCTATTGTTCACCATTGTCCCGGAGCTGTGAGCCCGGAGGACATATCTCCTGCCACACGGGCTAGGATATCTGTCGTTCCCATTTGTGACAGTGCTGGGTTGTAGCAGATTATCTTCTCTAGTCCAACCGAAAGGTATGCCCCTGTTTTTCGCAGACCATGTTAATGTTAAAACTGATCAAGTTTTAGGTACCACCAAGACAAATCGGGCTTTGTGCAATGATATTTTTTATTTAATCGCTATATCAACTTAGTTTGTGACATAAGAATTTTTAAAAAATATACTTGCCTATAATTAACCCTTTCAATCTACGATTCGTGAGACGTTTTAAATAAATACAAACTCAGTTGCATATATCCCTTTACCAGAAGATGGATATGCGTTTAATTATATATTTTTTGATTCAAAAACTCATGTGCTTGCTTTCCTCTAGCTCTGCACTTTTCATTTAAAACTTGCAATTGGGTTCTATTTTTTCAAACGGTTCAAAGCTAATGCCTAATTGCGTAGAACTGAATAAAACAATCTATTGAAGTCATCTTCGGTACCCTTCAGGGCTACGATAATTGATATAATGTGCTGTGTTAAAAACGGAACGGCCAGGGGACCCTGTCGGAAACCTCTCTTCGCATGAATGACTTGCAAGATAGTCTGTTGCGATCGGGTACCAATTTTTGGAAGATCCACCTGTAAATAAAAATAAATGGCACTTATTTTAAATATATAAAAACAAATTGTACATTTAATTCCCAGCCTTCAGATCCCATCGAACCTGCGCTTTTGATATCTCAGAACTTTGTATATGAATCTGCAAATGTTTTGACCGACTTCTTTCCCATTTTGATTCAACCAGTCTATATCGTTCATGTGAGTGCAAACAAAGTCGTATCTCTATTTGAATGATTTTACAGGAGAAGCATTTTTGTGTTTCATTCTTTGTGACTTTCAATGAAAATATCTTACACACGATAAAAATAGTATTTTTTAGATACTTTATAATATTTCATTTCCCACTTAAGTCGCTTTAAAATGGCGTAAACTACAGAATATGAATTTCCCGTGTCATGGGACACAGCGTATAGTCATGGAAAAAGGTAGTAACACATTTTGATATGTTTTTATGGTTTTTCGTGCCAAAATTAGCATAAATTAGCTAAATTTGGTAAAAATGAAATTGCTCTTTTCACAAAATATTTTGGGATATTTTTTACTTATACACCTTTTTTAAAACCCATCGTTTTACAAGAAATAACATGTATGTACATACTAGTTTTTCCTGTGTCGCGTGCAAATAAGTCGTATCTACCAGTTTCGACTTTGTGTGCACTCAACAGAAATTCAATTTTGAGTGCAACAAATTCCGGTACGTACACTTAAAATAGGCCTTTTAGCTTAATAACGGTATGGCATAATTGAGACTGTTACCTGAAATTTAATATCAAATAAGCTAATGATCTACTTTTTTCATATTAGATAAATCACGCATTTCGCCAAACTGTCATACGACTTTGTTTGCCCTATTGACGATATATTATAGTTCAGGTCCATGTGTAAGGAACCTGTTTCCGTGGGCCTTTCGTGTTTATTTTTCTAATTAATTGGATTCCAATATACATTATCCACTTTATAAAAAAAAATGATGGTGCTCTTCGTCTGATATTTATAATATATTTTTATGTAATTACTATAACTCATTAAAAATCATAAGAACAAAACGCTCAGTACCAATGAAGTTTTAACGCGAAAGGGTGGGATACATTTCTATGCCCTTCACAAAGTCTTATGGCGTTTTTTCCTCTTGATGCGTCTCCAATTCAAGATGGCGACCAAAACGGGCACATTTAAGAAAAACATTAAAATTACAATATTATATATAAATTATTCATCCATACATTCACAAAATGTGTATAATAAGTGTAAGATTAATGTCATTGTGGAGAATCCCGATGGGACCAATACGTCTGCCGTGTCAGACATTTTAAACGACAAATACCATATTCCTGTATTTATTTAGTTAATTACCACCCGAATTATTATAAAAGTACAATTGGGGGTATGAGCATGTTTTTTGATCACTTTATATTTTACTATATTCTTTATTTGTCATTCTTAATTTACAGATGTTGGTAAGTGATAACCGATACAGTACATGGCAATTTGGTACGTTTAAAGAGCTTATAAGTTTGTTAACAAACCAAAATACTGTATACCTACTCATTTCTATTTGTCTCTTTCAGAGACATTTTATCAACCATCCTGGATCTGAAGCAAATTGATAAGAGTTTCTGATGGCCCTTGAAAATATATGTTGTTTTTTTCTCATATTGATTTGTTTGGCCCAATATGAGGCATTTTCATAATTTTCATTTTTGGAGGGCATCTTGAATATTGCTGAAATGCTGCCGTTTTTTCATTGTTTTTATCATCTTGTCTGTGTGATAAAATAAAGTGAAGCTAAACGGTTTTGATTTGACTAAGTACTGGTGTATTGTAATTTATTGATTATGTAGCAATTATTTGCATGCAAATGGTGAACATACGCTCAGAAAAATTTGCACCATCACGGTTTGATTCAATCATATCATAATTACCAAGTTCCGTAAGATAGAAAATAAAACATTCAAAAGCCCCGGGAATTAATATGACCCTGGGCTACATTCACATTCTATACAGACTCAATCTGACTTTTGATGTAATCCACAAGTTTTTAGAAAAACGTGAACTTAATAAAAACAATTTCAAAAGTTTGAAAAAACTCTTGTAGAACCCAATTCCTCATTTTGTATTATATTTAAAAAATCTTTAAAGGTCCCAGGAAATTATATGATAAACCTACTCCAAATCTTTAATGGGATATTCCGTTCCAATAAACAGTGCCAGAAAAAGGAATACACTACCAGTGACATCATTATGAAACTATTGATGTTTCAGTCAGTGTCATGAATTGATTCAAACCAGTCACCTGGAATATTCTACTACCCTCTGAAAACTCAATGATACCACAATGATGTCATCACCACTGCTTTCTGGCCCTCCCTGTAGACTTGGCACAAACCACATCAATCTATTTGCATTCCCTGGCCCCTTTAACAGTTCCCAGAGAGAACATTCAAACCCACGGGAACTAAATATGACCCCTGACTATATTCCATCATTCTATTAAGTCCAACCAATCTGAACTTTCAGTTTGAATGTAAATCACAAGTTTTTATAAAAACGTGATCTTACATAATAAAAACAATTTCAAGAGACCACCAAATTTAGCAAATCTTTAAAGAAAGAGGACAAACAAAAAGTTTTTTCTGCTGGTTTACCACTAAATTTTGGTGAATGATAAAACGGTCCTCCATTTCTTTACAAAGATTAACGCTGGTTATCTCCTTTCACCTCTTTCCGGTTTTTGTTTCGATGTACGCTAATGTGACGTTTTAAACTGCATGTGACCGCTGTGTTTCCCTCAAGCTCCACTGATTATCTCCATATTCCTGCTCGCCGTCCCTCTAGTCCTGGGTCGCTGTAGTGAGCAACGGTGTTACCACCTCGTATAGATTCCCGTGATGTTGATATTCTGGGCAGGTTTGACATCGGGGCAATTTTTTCCCCAACCAATTTTGCCTTTGAGAAACCGACCTCCCAGCAAAGTCAGACCCATCACGGAAAATATCAGAGAAAGCCAAGTAGCGGCGACCGATATATAAAATAGATTTTCTTCACACTTATGGGGTGCGATGTGACTCTTTGACTAGGATTGATGACCTTTACCATTGATGAAATACCACCTAATACCATCTAAATCAGCCTTTTTATTAGTACCCTCCCAACAATTTGTTGAAATCATCTAAAAAATAAAAATTTAAATAGGAACAGAAGCCTGTTCCATATTATTGAAATACTTTCCTGCCCTCCAGCCCTTTTCCTCTAACCTCAAAATGACAAGACCGAGAATGTTTTGCAACTTGCGGTTTTAATCTAGCATTTTTAATGATTTACTTTTTTTTTAATTCAGTTTTTATTTATTTTTTGTTTATGTATTAATTTTAGGCAACGTATTACTCCTCTTTTTTTCCGTATATTCTGATTTTCAATTTTTAATTCAAAAAACAAAATATTTTCCTTTTTCTTTCCTATTTTTCCTTTTTTATTTATTTACTTTTATTTTTTATTCTATTTTTGACAATTTATTTGTTCGTTTTTTATATATTTTTTTTATTTATTTATAAACAGTCGGCATTTGCCAGGCAGAGCCCAATATTGCAATAAGCATTAAATTCAAGGGACCCTCCAGAACAGCGGGGAAAGATTTATGGAAAGAATTCGATTTATATGCAGAAGGAAACGCCATTCTCGGAGAAAACCTGCCAGGACGAGTATGGACACGGTAACAAAAATTCTAATACTGACACTGGCTCGACCGGATCGAACCCGGTCCACGTTGATGAAAGTTGAACAATTAGACGGACCAACTCCCCCTCCCTTTTTAGTTTTTTGTTTTTATATTAGTTTTCTGGTTTTTATAATTGTCGTCTTTTTTAAATTTTCTAACTTATTTTTGTATATTATTTGATTTTAGTTTCTTTTTATTATTATACTTAACACATAAGTGCATAAGTCTTCTGCACTCCCGTTGATGCATACGGGGTCCAATTTGACCCCTCCCATCACCATTGTATGTAGTGTTGGTGTAGTGTGTCACAAATTTGATAAAATCGCACTTTGACCAAATCTTCAGAACTACTTCCTTCTGAGGGGAACACCCTCCTAAGACACCCCAGTCACACTAAGGGCGACATTGCCGGTGTAGTATGTGTGTGGTGTGTGTGGTGGGGTGTGTGTGTGTGTGTGTTGTGTGTATGTGGTGATGTGTGGCGGGTGGTACTTGGGGGTCTATTGTTTTTCAAACCGACCTTCGACTGCATTTTCTTGACTTGCCCAATATATTACTTAGTGCATGTTGTATATCGTATGTAGTCCCAGTTTTGAAAAATGGGAATTATTTGATTTTGTTGCCATTGTACCTGAAAAGGGCCTCTGATGGCTAAGCACGGGATCCATGGTAACTGCTTAACGGTACTTGGGTAGACGGTGCATGGGTATAGATAGCCCAAAAAACATGAAACAGCGCGGACCAATCAAGAAACTGTATTGCATAATTGAAGCACAAATAAAAAAAATCTGGTTTCACTAGCCCCTATGGATGCTTTATCCTGTGCAAATTTCACATTGATCGATCTTTCGTTATTGAGTTACGTTCGTTTCCGTTTCATAAAATTTTCCACAATTTTAGACAATGAAAAGCGATTGAGCGAACGACGTATTCGAACGCCTCCACCTTCCTCTCTCATCTCATCTCTCTCTCTCTCTCTCTCTCTCTCTCTCTATCTCTCTCCTTCTCCTCCTCCTATATATCTAGATATATATATATACCTATCTTCTGGCCCAGATCTTGCTACGGAATATTGTTTTGTTCATTATTTTAAAATAATACATTCATGACCTTTGGAGTGGCATTTTGGTGGCAAAATATGAGATTATCTAATTGGGTAAAATTATTCTTTTCAATCAATATTGTCTTAAATATCACTTGGTGAGTGACAATAAAGAAATACCTCGAAATGCTGTCGAGCTTAAACTTTCGATTTAGTTTAGGCATATGAAGTTTATTTATGTTTTAATAAATTGATTTTTGCCAAGCTTGTAATAGTGGATCATAAAAAAAAATTATATATGCTATAAAATCATATAACGAGCACTTTCTACATACAACAAAGTGTATACAAAAATACATCGAACGTGCGGGAATTACTGCTTAAATCGAGCATAAAACTTGAATGGAATGTTCTATTTACCTCAAACAAAAAGCAAATAAAAGCTGAAACGTTCAGTACTTTCCTATCAAGCGATAATCTCAATTTACGATAGTCATCAAAAAATAAACCAATCCCCCAATTCCATGTGTCATGGAGAACGTTGTAAAGCTTTTGTAGATTGATAGGGCCGTGTTTCCCTTGTGGGAATGTTTTTCAAGGCACCAACAAGCTAATTAATATATTATAGACAAGTCCGTCACCCTAATAACGTATCACAGAAGCAAGTTTAATATAATACCTGCCACTTTCATAGACGACAACGAAAATGTGAAACTAATGTTTCGTTGTGAGATAGTCACCTGAATCGAGTGCCCGATTCTTTACCGTTGTAGGTGGACTATGAGCCCGGCCGCGGACTCTAAAAAACTTCTTACCCTGGCCTCAACCGTTGAGGCTAAAGAGCTCAGATGGTACAGCATGGACTCGTTGCGGATGTAATTTTTATTCCAAATAGCAAAGGTGACCTTGGTATTTTAAATCCTACCCAGTACACTGAAATTGACATTGTTATTGATTTTTGCCGGCCCATATAGTTTAGTCGGAGATAGGGTTCCATGCACCCCATTGATACATTTTTCTAACCTACATTTTTGTAATCCTCAAGGGGTTTAGTGAATGAAATTGTGATGTCCCAAAATTAATTTGTCCCAGGGCGTTACTTTGGCAACCATCTTGGCGGGCAATCTTGGATCTGATGAAAATCGATTATTAACATAACTTTTTAACTAGACCCATAGGAAAACAATGACACAATTTTTTTTGGATAATTGGAGCATTGAGAATCCATTGAGAGGGTTATTTATGATTCAAACAAGTCGATTACTTTAAATTAAAAATAAATCACCATTTTTTTGTTAAAGGAAGCTCTTTTGGTACATTGGATGGATATTGTTAGGTGTTATTGATCTATTGCAGGACTTATTGTAGTATTGGTAGATCTGGTGTGGTGAACTAACAACTCGTTAGCATAGTAGTAGTGGAGCGGTGGAAAACCAAGCCAAAACCAAAAGTATAAAGCTGGGTGGCGAATAGAAGTATGCCAAAACGCCCTCTTGTAAATTGTATTTTCCATACGTATAGTATTGAGCGTCTCGATTTCACGCTGCAGGCCAGGGTCCACCACGGACAAGCTGGCTCAGCTACGTAGCATTCGTGACAGAGGACTCATTGAACCTCTTGATTCACACTGTCGCATGGATGATGTCGTAATCACATCGGAGAGCCTTGAATGGTGGAGATTTAGAATAAATTGGCTATCAGCAAGGCTGCTACACAAACTTACTATAAAAAGAGCTCAATTGAAATGTAGTGCTTCAACTAACAAAGCCTCAACATCACAATCTTCTCGTACAAATTTATCAACCCACCAATGCGGCTGTTTCCTCCAGAATGTATCTTTATGTAAAATTGAAAGGAAAGTACATGGAAAGAAGAGAGGACGCATCAACTTCCCGTATTCAAGGACAAAAAGGAGTATTGAAAGGATACTGATGGAAACCAATTGAGCCTTCAGCACTAGAACTAGAGCTATAATAATTGCATGCGAAGACCTGTAGTCAAGGGGACTGTGGAATCCCGTGGATTTCAATGATTAAGCATCACACCTATTTGTGGATACCTTAAGTAGGTCCCTAGAGCAGAAAAGTTTTGATGGAGAAATTCCTTCCCAGGGGTGGCAGATGGCGAACCATCTTGGTTTTTCAAAAAATGCTGCATTTGGTAATTTTCAAATCATAACTCGAGTTGTGGATGTGCAGGAACCTAGTTTTGGTGCCAAAACTTCTGTTCAACACTTACAAGTCCTCTGAACGGAATAAGCTAATTAAGAAGAGGAACTTAAGACTGGGCAGGCCATTTTGTTTTTCAAAAGTGGCCGAATTACCGTATTTTGACATGTGTCGCGCCGTATTTTAGTGGTGAGTGTCAACAAATTTAAATGGTAACATAGTTTCCATTTAACTATCAAGATGTATATAAAGATGGTTCCGATTTGGTAGAGATTAAAAAGTGATTCTTTCAAACCATCTTGTATAATTGTATTTCAATATTACGTACTTTGTTATCCCTATTTACAAAGTGTTTTCGCAACCCCCATGGTTTATATTTTGATGACCAGTGGGTAGTAGGTCCTCTCTTTCCATTGAATAACCACAATAAGTATTAACAAAACCTAGTAGGGCCATCACAATGATGTAATGACTATGCAAGTCTGCACAATTGTCATATTCCATTCCACAAAAATAGGCGAAATTTTCAATTTTGCACAATTACGATAGGAATATTGGATTTTTCCATCATGCGGTTTGCAACGCGTCAAATGGTGGCATTTACATGTTCTGACAATGGACATAAAGTTGTAGACCTATACTAATCAGAATATGGTACCTAAAAGTGTACCATAAATTGTCTTTTGGGGTTTGGGGTGGCACACCATCCAAACACACACTTCACTCATTGACTTTTTTGGAGATACGGCATACCCTAACCCGGGTGAAGTTGCTACCCTTTATTAAAAAAAAAAAAAAAATGCGGTGAAAATTATACCAAAAAGAATGAAAAACATTACCTGGAGCATTTACGAAAGCTTTGGCTTTTTAACGCACCGGAGAAAAGTTTAGGGGGTGCCACCCCTTGCTAAGATGAGGGCTAAACAAGATAACAAAAACAACCATTAATCATCACAGACTGTTAGAAGCTGTAGAGCAGTAACTATTTGTACGAGTAGCATTTAAAGCTTCCTCTTAGGGTAGTCCCATGAATGTTGTATTAGAGCTGGATGTGAATAAACTCTATTTGTATTAGATCCTTAATACCCCCTGCCAAAAACACTGTGTAGTTGTTTAATTGTTATGATTCGGCCCACAAATATGATTTATCAAGAACAAGCTCCTTTTTAATATAATTCACTTTGCACGAGAATAGGCAGAATGTGCCCAAAACAGCAAACTGCAATTTTAAACTTCTTTAAAAGTGCACTTTGATTTGTATATAAGTAGTGTGTGTCCCACAAATATTGATTTATCATGAGCAAGCCCACCTTCAATCAACTTCGTGTTTATTCTTTCTTTACCACAATCATGGCAATGTTAAGGTTGTCGGTTGGCACGGTTGTCGTCCTCATCTGCCACGATGGGCCCGGGGACATTGGTTTGGTCCACAATTTCTTGAATTCAGGAGACTCGAATGGAACATCCCGTAAGTTCTGTAGAGTTCAGTCCATTATACAATTGCACTAATTGTTGGCACATAAAGACTTGGCACAATCACACTTCACCAAATGAAGTATTGCATCTGGAGCAGGCGGGCAAATATCAGTTACTGGCTTGATTTGTCATCCACTAAATCCCGTCAGTAGTAATTGGGTCGCCGCAAACATGGATTTGAATGTCTTGTACCTATCATTGCCCTAATGTACATCACATGGTTAGCTAGTTTAGTGCTGCTCTGGTAGGAGGGCGACCATACGATTGTGCATGTTTTTCTTTCTTGCCTTTGTTTGTTACTTGCGCGACCAAACAAATTCTCCATCAAGAAAATAAGGCGTCGTCAGCTTCCAAAACAATACAATTCTACATCTGCTACATTTGGTTAATTCCGTACGAGGTAAATACAAGTGACACCAAATGACCTTTAGATGTTCTTGCCCAACCTTGTCAGCATCTGAGCCAAATTCTTCAAGTCCTTCCAGGTCAACTTTCCCTTTTTTGCTAGCAAAATGTCCCAGTAGACATCTGCCCATATAGTGCATGAAAAGGGGAAGAAATGCAACCTTCTGAGCATCCAGAGCGCTGTTGTAAAACAAGGGCATGTGGTCTTGTTATATAAGCCTGCGACAAAACGTATCTATACAGAGGTTTGGATAGCGCAGAATGGCTAGTATATAGAAAGTCGGGGTCGTCTGCCTCCGACTAGAGAGCTGGCACTTTTACCAGCCTATATCAATCGAAATTAAAGCGAGATTAAGCCCCTGGAGAGGATAGTATTACAGCAAGGGTTCTTCAAGATGGAGGTGAGCTCATTATTAAGGTACTTACAAAGCTATTCAACAGATGCCTTACAGAGGGAAGTGTCCCCAGCAACTGGAAGAATGCATCTGTAGTTATTCTCCATAAGAAAGGAGATACATCTGACATCAAAAACTACAGGCCAATAAGCCTTCTACCTGTAATGTACAAGGTATTCTCACAGGTCCTGCTGAAAAGAATGCTGAACACTCTGGAACAACACCAACCAAGAGCCCAAGCTTGTTTTAGACCAGGATTTTCTACCACTGATCACATAAATGTTGTTAGCCAGCTACAAGAGAAAGCCAATGAGTATAAGATCCCACTCAGCTTTGCCTTTGTTGACTATGAGAAGGCGTTTGACTCTGTTGAATTCAAACCACTCTTCACAGCACATGAAAACCAAGGAGTTGACCCAGCCTACATCAATCTCTTACGTGACCTTTACAGTGGTGCCTCCTCCACCCTAAAGCTCAACAAGGACAGTGACATACAAGATCAAGCTAGAGAGGGGAGCAAGACAGGGAGACAACATTTCACCTTAACTCTTCACCTCATGCCTTCAAGATGCCATCATAAAGGAGATTAACTGGGAAGGAAGAGGACTCAACATTGATGGTGAAAATCTCTCTTACCTGATCTTTGCCGACGATATTATCCTGATTGCCAAGTCACCAGAGGAATTGGAAAGCATGCTAAATGACATTCACAGCACCAGCAAACCTGTCGGATTCAGCATGCATGTTGGGAAAACCAAAGTGATGTTTAATGACCACACCAGGAAATCTAAGATAACTGTAGACGGGAAAGCCATTGAAGAGGTCAACAGCTACATCTACCTTGGTAAGACAGTGATGCGTGATGGTGACTTACTGTCTGAGATCAGAAGGAGAATTGGACTAGGCTGGGCAGCGTTTGCAAAAGTGGAAAACATCATGAAAAATAAGAAGACAAGTATGGAGTTAAAGAGAAAGGTGTTCAATGAATACATTCTTCCTGTTATGACTTACGGCAGTGAAATAACACCACGATGGAGATGCTTGCAGTTGCACAGAGGAAGATGGAGCGAATCATGCTTGGCATCAGACTCCAAGATAAAAAGAGAAACTGCTGGATCCGATCACAAACAGGAGTTACTGATATTATCGACTGCATTGGGAGTGCCAAACATAGATGGGCAGGCCATGTTGCTAGATTGCAGGATAACAGGTGGACCAACAGATAGAGGGACAGAGTGGACCCCCAGAGAATGGACCAGAAAGCCAGGACGTCCAAAACCAGATGGAGAGACGAAATGACAAAACAACTTGGTCCAACTTGGACAAGATAATAATAATAATAACCAACATTTATAATGCGCTTTTGCCAGAGGATACAAAGCGCAGAATGGCCAAAGATAGAGATTTGTGGAAGCATTCTAGGGAGGGGTTCCTCCATCGTGAGTGATCAAAGCCCTGGATATGGATATGGACCGTGCGAGTCCACTACCACTCAATGTTTTGGTACAATGAGAGTGTACCAAATCCGAAGTTACCCCAGCCCAATTACTATGGGTAGGATTTGATGAATAGCAAATTCAAGCCAATCATACTCTTTTCCTCCTTCTCCAGATGCAATACTTCATTTGGTGAAGTGATTGTGCCAAGGCTTGATGTACCAGTATGTTGTGCAATATGGAAATATGGACTATTCTGTACAGAACTTTGTGGATGCTTCAAGTCTGATGACGCAAGAACAGAAAGAGTGGACCTAACCAATGCCCACACTTTAAAATTGACCGTAAAAACATCGTTTTAAAAATACAGATGGGACTCACAATGTTGCAAATAACCGTACAAAATGTCATTTTAACTGCTGAATCCCAGCGCCATAGTTAAAACCTATGTTTTTACGGTCATTTTTAACCGTGTATCATAAAAGTTGATGATGCGGCCGACAGTGATAGAAAACTTTAACACTAGTAAAACATTATTTTAAAAAAAAAAAAAAAAAAAAAAACATACAAATTAAAACAACCCTGCAAGTGCACTTTTAAATAAGTGTAAATTATATGCGCGCTGTATTGTTTAACGGTCAAAATCTACATAATCTCATCTACTATGACATATGGGCCCATGCAATGGAATTATAGTACGCTTGTTTCTGATAAATTCAACCTGTGTTGGACTCATCCAACTAATTCCAGAGTGCAACTTTAAAGAACTTAACCAAATATTACTTACTTACTCCACATCCGCTAAAATACACACTCATGGACACCCTGCAGGCAGCTTTAAAGGATTCATACAAAATAGAGTGCACTACAGTCTACAGTTGTGTAATCATGTGGGTTTTTCTATGTACATAGGACCGTGTTTTTGTTATCTTCTTTAGGGTACCTCTTACCTGAAAAAAATAAGGGTACCCTAACAAGTTTAATCGGCTGTTTAGTAATGTTTTGTGTAAGTAGTAGTCATCTATTCATCTCCGCTCGGTCCATTCCACTACAATGTACGATTAAGAACAGTGATAACTATAGTGCATTTACTTTCTCTCTCGGATCAGTGACTTCAATGCGATTCAGTGCCGAATCATTAAGTCGTGAGCGTTGATTGGAACCTGGCGTGTTAATGTGTTTGCAGGAGATATATTCAATCTGGAACACCTACTCCCACCTACAACGGTGAAGAACAGACTCCGTTAGTTGACGCTTTCAAGGCACAATATTTTAATTTCACGATTTATTCCGTTTTGTCTGTGGAGCCCGACTCTTTACAACAAACACCCAATGTAAAAGGAGATATAATCCGGCTCCATAGACTACAATGAATATGGCGTGAAGAGTCAACTGAAGCAATTCCCCTATTCTTTACCGGTTGTAGGTGGACTATGATCCGGCGGACTATAAAACCATTCTACACCGGCACTAAGATGTATGAGTAAAAGTACCTGGCGACCTGTTGATATCACTGACTTGGGGAAGCCAAATGTACCATAGCATTCAGGTCTAGCATAAATGCCCCTATGAATAACTATATTGAAAAAGAGTTAAACCAAAATGACTTTACAAGTGTCATAATGGCAGCCATTGGGATTGAAAATACAATTATACAAGATGGTTTGGAAGAATTTCTATTTACTCTCAACAAAGCCAAAACATCTTTATAGACCCTTGACTAGTTAAATGGAGACTGTGCCACTATATTAAATTTGTATGAAACTCACCACTGTAATTTAACTGCTGAAAATGTACAATAACATGTATTGTCATCCTTTTGAAACAAATGGCTGCCAGTCTTTAAGTTCGTTTTCTAATTTAGCGTAAATCCTTTCCAGACGTGTGGGTGTTTTAACATCAGTTTCGGCACCACACAGCTTCCTAGCAAATTCACAACTCGAGTTATGATTTAAAAATATACCAAAATGGCGGCCTTTTTTGAAAATCAAGATGGCTGCTCTGCGACCCCTGGGAATTCTCCATCAAAACTTTTCTGTGTTCGCGGGTACCCTACTTAAGGTGTCTACATAGTTTCTGATGCTTGAATCAATTGAAATATCCCACGGGACTTCAAATCAAACCGCAGTCCCCCTAACTATGTTTGCAAGAGAGGCGAATTGCCACCAGTCCTCTCGCCCAGTCCTTTAACCTAACTACAGTCACTTACATATGTGATACCACCGACGCTACGAACCATGCCATTGAGACATAGCAGGATTGTAAATCTGTTTGTGCATCTAAAGGCATTCACTGCTGTTTCTATATTTATTCAAGAACAGTTATTAGGCAGAACGGAGGTTGTGCTAACTGAACATGACTTTCCCCCCCCAATCCAGATTACCGAATTGAGAAGCTGAAGGGCCCGACTTGAAAGCCACGATATTCATGACTTGATTGCTTTTGCCAAGAATCACCAGGAGACAAGGCTGTATCATAGTATAACTTATTCTACAGGCCAGCAATGACCTAGCCTCCAACAGGGTAACAAAAGCAAGTGTGGAGGATTGGCCGCTGTTTTTTCTCTTCTTCTTCGTCGAATTATCAAGGACCAAGGCAATTATAGTAAATCAAAGACACTTCCCGTCTCCTACAGTTAATGGCCTGAGAATTCATTCATCAGAGAACTCCTCCTCCCACGTGTAGTAGTATTTTGTCCCGTTAAAACGGGGGGTGGCCGTTTTTTACACGCCCTCACACTGGTAACAAATCGCCCTTTACTTTTCCTTCCACTTCACCTGTTCACCCCTTTAATTCAATGCATCCTCCATCCTCAACCCAGCCCCCTTCCATGTCTCTTTGATCGTCCCTTTCTTCTCAAACCGTCTTCAAACCGCCCACCTCGAACCAAACCCTTTAAAACTGCTCGTCGGGCCGTTCTCAGCCACACGTGCGCCATACCACGGTACACTATTCGCATTCACCAACCATTCCATTGTTCTTCCAAACCCAACGCTGCATCAAGTCCTGCAGTCTTCTCTTCCTACCCATCAACTTCACAATCACCCATCGCTTCATTGCTCTCATCTTGTCACACAACTGTTTCACCTTTTCCACCACCCCCCCTAACCTTCTTTTGCACTCTATCTGCTCCATAAACACATCAATCCCATTTCAAATATCAATGCGACATACAGAACCTTGAATGCAACACCCAAAGACTCTTGTCTTTGCTCCTTCAACAAACTCATCACTGCTCCAACCATTGCTTCTGGTATAACCTCTCTGTCTCATCGCTCAATCAAATCACTTTCCGTCGGTACTTGACTACTCTTTAATTCCATCAATGCCTTCCCAAATCCACAACACATATACAGTTTCTTCCTTTTGCTCAATATTCCTCTTGCATCTCTTCAAAAATGAACATGCATCATAATCTTCCCCCTGACAAAAAAAACCAAATGGCATCTTATCCCACTCACTATCCTGCAGAATCTATTCTCTAGTACCCTCTTCCAACAAATTTTCATTGCATGCTCTAGCAACTTCACACCCCCGAACGCACCATCAACTCATTGCAACTCCTTTCTTAAAAATTTGGAATTTTACTACCACACCCACCGCCCCCTCTTCAGCATCCCTCCTCCATCTGAACACTCCTGCCACAACATCACCTTCACACCAATCCCTTTCTCTCCACTCGCAATAATCATCTCAACACTCACCTTCGAGGGTCCCAGCAGCCGCCTGTTTTCCATTCCTCTGATTCTTCACCACTTCTTTCCGACTCTGACCCTCTCAACTGGCTTTCGAACACGTCAGCCTGCACATTCTGACCCCACTCATTCTCTTCGTGATTCTCTCCATACGCTCTTTTCCATACTATCTCTCTTAATGATATTCAACTTTCCACACCCATCACTCTCTTTCTTCGTGGGCTCAAGAACTTTCTTCTGGATTTTCAATCATCTCTGGTGGATGCCACTGCTTACATGTCTGCATCACCAGAGATGACGAAATCCAGAAAGTTCATGAGCTCACGGGTTTGGTTTCCATCATCACTGAAGCATTGCGGAGTAACCTGTCACGTAAAGTCACGTGAGAGAGCCATGTTAGAGAGCTCACCTGAGCTTGATCAAGTTTGTTACGTGTAAGATGCCGGAAGTGACTTGAATTTTTGGACGCCTCCGTCTTAATAAGACCGACGAAGAAACAGTGCCCTTCATCATACTTGTCTTTACAAACACACCATCTTAATCATCGCAGAGCTTGGTCACTGCAGACTAGCCTTTGTCACCTGGATGAATCTTGGCAAAAGCATCAAGTCAATGACTATGGTGGTTCCTCAAGTCCCCCTTCTGTACTCTGGGATTGGGTGAAGCCATACCTCTGAATTCTTGTATGTACGCAAAACACGGGCGGAGGGTATGTCAGTAGCAGAACACTGTTGTTTGAATGAAATTTACACAACGGTGAGGTTTTTCCAATGCAACACCAGCTTATACGATCCTGCTCCTGTCTCAATGGCATGGTTCATAGCTTTGGCTTTATCACGCTTTACTTCAGGTTAAGGATTTGTGACAGGGCGGTGTTTAATTCGCTCCTTGCAAACAGTCCTTTGCCTTGAACATGTTATGAGATGAATATCTCTCTAGTTCTATACGCGGAGGCTCATTCCTGTTTTCCAACTAAATCCTAATGTCGTTCTGTCTTTGTCCTTGAATACCGGGATAGTTGATGCATCTCTCATCTTTCCATTACTTCCTTTCCAATTTCAACAAAAGAATACTTCTGGATGAACAGCTGCAATATGAGTTGATAATTTGGTTTTATGTTGACGAGGTGGATTGTGGTGTTGAGGCTTCAGTAGTTGCTGAACTACATTTCAATCGATCTTGGTTTTTTAGTAAAGTCTTGGTAGCAGCCTTGATGATAGACAGTGTTTCTAAATCTTCAATCATCACGGCTCTCTCCGGAATGTGATTACAGACACCACCCACGTGATAGATGATCATTGAACCGCATTTTTCAACCTTCACGCCGCTATGAGCTGAGCCAAGCTTGCCAATGGCGGACCCCTAACGTTACTGAACGGCATGAAATTCAGATGCTCAATAATACTCACATATAAAATACAATTTATCAGGAGGCTTTTTGGCATGTTTTATTCGACCGCTACATTACATACTCTGCTTGATTGTTAGTTCATCAACACCAGTTCTAGCTAATCCTACATTACGTTCTGCACCAAGAAAAGAAAATAGTAAATAGATCATAATATAACTCTCAATGTAGCAAAAAAAACGACCTCCCTTACATTAGTCAAACAGAAGATATAGAGGCATTTTTTTAATTTTGGCTTTTTTATAGTTCCAAACTTGTTTGAATCATGAAATCAAAACCCTCCTCACTAGATTTCTTTTCTCATGTCAATTAAATCCACAAAATGGTGTGCATTTGTGTTTCTTCCTATGGTGTCTAGTTGTAAAAAGTTATGTGTAATCGATTTTTGGCAGAAGCCAAGATGGCCGCCAAGATGGCTCCAAGGAACCCCATGGGACAATATTTAATTTTGGGAACAATCAAAATTCATTCACTAGCCACCTGGGATTACAAAAATTAGGTTGAAAAATATATCATGGGGGGTGCATGGGAACCCTATCTCTCTCCCCGACTAATACCATGGGGGTGTCGGGGGTGCGCCCCCTGCCCCCCACACACACACACACATTCCCAAAAGGGGCAAAAGGTCCACTTTTTTTGCTTATTTTTGGCATAAAACGGTCAAAAAAAAAAACTTAAAAGACATGGAGGATTACAAAAAAAACAAAGGCTTCACTTTTACGAAAAAGGTTCACACTTTTTCGAGGTTCCGCACCCACTTCCCCATAAGCCTCCTCGTAGGGCCCTGATTTCCGCTGTATAAACTTGTGACTGTCCCAGATTTGAGTCCTAGATGCGTACAACTATGGTTATAGAGCATAGCAGAATCCAAGGGTCCTTATTAGGGAGTTCGGTCATGGCCGACTAATCTAAGGGGTATTAGGCTCACTTTTACGAAAAAAGGTTGACTTTTCCGATGTTCCTCACCCACGTCCCCATAAATCCTGCGTAGGGCCCTGATTTTCGCTGTATTAAACTTGTGACTCCCAGATTTTTGGTCCTAAATCGTACAACTATGGTTTATAGAGCAGGAGCTGAATACCATAGGGTCCTTATTTAGGGAGTTCGCTTCATCGCCTCCTAACTACATCTAAGGTTTGACAACCTTTAGTAGTTAGTATGGACCCTCTATCATCAATGGCAAGTCAGTTAGTGGTTTCAAATTGTGGTATCACTTTTCACATAGGGGGCCAATTTAAGTTTACACAGGGGGTCAAACTTTTAACTACCCTATCATGTTGAAATGTTATGCCATATTGTCCGTCTAGGTCACAAGGATTCCAAAAATGTATAGTTTGTACCATCTATGACCATTGTTTGGAGTTATAGGGTCAAAAATGTCTAAAAAAGTGCCAAAAAGGTCAAACTCATTTGTACACATGGGGTCAACATTGAAAGTTACGCTGATTATATTTTGACTGCGTCAAATTATTGCGTGAGGAATGAGGACTCCCAAAAGTATAGTTTTTTTGATTTGTTAATGTTACTCTTAACCGAGATAAAGGTCAAAGAAGGTCAATGCCATTGATTAATGTTGACCCATGACCTATTTTGTCGCCATAGCATTATAACTAAGTCTTGCAAGATCTACAAACTATTCCTTGATTTTGAGACACTTCAAGCTAGATGAACAATTTGTTTCATTTTACCCACATTGGGGCAACTTCTCTGATTTTGACCCCTGTACAAATGAAATTGACCTTTTTTGCACTTTTGTAGCCATTTTTACCCAATAACGCTAAAACAATGGTCATAGATGGTACAAAACTATACATTTTTGGAATCCTATGACTAGACGTACAATTATGGCCATCATTTCAAAATGATTGGAGTAATTTAAAGTTGACCCCTGTGTAACTTAAATTGGCCCCTATTGCAAAAATTGACAGACCAACAATTTGACCCACTAACTACCTTGCCTTGATGTAGAGGGTCCATACTAACTACCAAAGGTGTCCCTAAAGTTGAGATTTATTGGGAATAACGATGATGTTTGACCAAGTCCTTGCCTCCCGCTCTATAGACAAATAATGTGGTACTCCTTTCATACTTTCAACATGATTACAATCACTTTAAAAAATTGACACCCTGTGTAATATTTGTCTAGACCCCCTCCTCTTTAAGGCACTATTTGCGCCACTTAAGAATCACGTTCACAAGGGTTCCTGTCAGACTGTCTACCTAATTATTTAATCCACTCAAACCTTTTATACTCGAGATGTGTTACAAATGTCTGCTAGCTTCCAGGCTACAGTTTCTGTTTAACCCTCGTCTTTAACCAAGCCGTTTTTGTAACACGGTTTTTACGGGGTGGGGGGGGGGTGGGTTACCACCCCCTCGAGAAGTCTTTATAAGCAGCACCCGATGCTATATGATTTTTGATATACCAGTGGATAGCTATGGTAGTCCTCTTTCCATTCATACCACAATAAGTACCACCATAAGTACCAACATACCTAGTATGTCGTCACAATTACGTCATCAAGCACGTCCGCGAGTTCGCAAAATTGGTCATTTTCCCCATAACATAGAGGCGCTAAACGTTAGGAATATCGGATTTTTATGGGTTTTTTCAGCTCTAATGATGGCAATTGGCTAGTTTTACATAAACATAGAGTTCAAAAATGCACCATCAAAAATCCCTGGGTGCAACCCCTTACTTTTTCGGTTTTCACATTTTTGCTATCACTAACTCACTTTCTGATATCATGGAAGGGGTGCTTTGGAATTAGAAATATGTATGTAGTTTGGGCTAGACATCACAGAATTGGCTACTCATCAAAGAAACGAAATCATGAAACTAACCCCCAATGTTGATATTTTCACTGATCCGATTATAACAGCGATTACTTATAGACCGATCAGATTTTGGATTTAACCTGCACAGAAAACTGATCTACTTATTCGAAGTCTATGTTGTTTCTTAAAATAAATAGCGCGTACTTCGCACGTTGAGCCCATCGTTCAAGAGGTTTGGACTAAATGGTGCAGTCAAAATCCCAGAATTTGAAATGGTTCAGTGGCTTAATGCCTATTCTTGTCGAAATGTTATAATGTCGTCGGGATGCTTCCTGTGTACGTGCGGATGGGCGAAGGTAAACCCAAAGTTATGCTGCTCATAAAAGAGAAAGGCCAGGAAAAACCTCAGGGAATCGTCAACCGGTGAAGGCAGATAATGTCATAATACGTTGCAAATCGGTACCAATTTGCCAAGAATATCCACCTTAAAGAAAATCGAAGGGATGTTGGACATTTAAAATATTCTAAGCATGTCAATCTTATTGACATGTTATGACATGTTAGGATATTCTAGATTAGATTATTGATTGTTATTATTATTTTATTATTATAGTTACGAGCTTAATTCGACTATAAGGGGGAAAACGCTATTCTATGGACTCATTAGTACGTTAGGGAGAAAACTCTCTCCCCCTAACGTCATGTATGTTTGCGCTTTATTCCGTAAAAAGATATGAATATTACTTTTATGTAAATTAGTTCTAATCTACTGAAAACAACATGTATAATATAATTAATTTGATAACTATAAGAGCTCCCAATTATAACCTAAGCAAGAATTTCAATTTTCCCCCAATTGGGTTGTTTTTAGTGTTCTTATTATTATTATTGTTATTATTAAGATTATTGTTATTAAATTATTTGTTATTATATTATTATTATTTTAATTATTTCATCATCATCAAAAAAAATATAAAATGTACGGTTGGGGACGACAAATTCCTTATGCATAAAAGTGCGCTTTCATTCCTTTTTTACTGAATTGTGTCAAAGATATTATGCTAATTTTAGGCAAATTTATGCATATCTATGCAAGTTTTTGGGATATTTTGGTCTGTAACATAGCTTTTTGAATAAAACGCCCGTCCTACACCCCTGATGGCCTATGTATTATGTATTATTTTTTCGCCTGATTGGACTGTTAATGTTCTTCTTCTTCTTCTTGCGTATGATGCATCAGCTAAATGTCTTGATTTGGTGGAGCCATTTCACTGTTGACTGGTTGGAGTTTGAGAATTCTATATCCCAACCGGGGACGAAGGTAGGCACTGATTGAGTATGCGATCCGCAGTCTGTGATGGTGAATCACATTGGCAGGCTGGGGATGGTCGTCATAACCACCCATCGTGCATCTAGCCTTGTTGAAACGACCGAATCCCGTGCGAATCCTGTTGAAGGTGACTCATTCCATATTTCGAAGGTTGCTACCAGGTGAGAGTTCTGGCATAGGTGTGATAGTGAATTGTCGGTCAAGCAAGGTAGTGTTGCAATGCTGTAGAATGTTGAAAAACTTTGGCGAGTTTAGCACCGTGCCGACAGTAAGGTCGCACCGTCATCTTGAAAAACCAAGCATGTGCGCAAAATATGAATGCCCATAATTTTTTTTGGAGCTCCCAAATATCACCCAGGTTTCTTATCCAACAATTTGCCAATTAAGTTTATTTTAGCAACATGCCCTCCTGTCAACAGCGTACTGCTCCTTATCATTGTTTCCACTGATTGTCATGCACGACCAAGAGCCAGCAGGGTTGGAAATAGATCACGTGCAGCTTATGCATGTTATTGACATCGTAATAGTACGTCGTGACTCGATTTGTTGGTGGTTTATGTTCTACATGGCGTGTGTATCGCGAAAGAGTCGTGGTGCGTCGGCAAACCTAGACTCCTTAAAACGTAATGCCTAAGGTGTTTCAATCACGTTTGGTAACCTAAGGGGGGGGGGGGTTCATGGAACCCCCACCCCACAAGGAAACCACTTTCCCGAGGGATTTTCAAATGAAAACTTCTCATTACCACCTGTGAGGGGGCATTAAGACAAGGTTCAAAGGTGCAATATAAATGAGTTCCGAGGTTATCGTCTGGAAATTAGGGGCAAATCATTGTTTTCGAAATTCGTCAAAATCGCTCAAAAAGTAGTTGTTCCGCGACCCTGCTTTCCCACAGCATTACACATGTGGCCAATAATTTGAGGTTTTATCTGCTCTAGAAGGACCAATTTACATATATTAACACAAAAATTACCTTTTCGTCCATTCTGTATTTTTTGTGGGGGCAGTCCTATTGCCATAGGTTTGATTATAACAATGGCACGCAGTCGCTCGATGATGGAATCGCTTCTTTTCAGCACAATAAAGGTGAATTATTTTTTCTGATTATGTCATTCATTTTGTTTTCAGCATATGAACATACCATAAGCAGAAAAAAATATTCTGGCAAAACAGGGTGTGCGAATTTTTATTTTTAAAATCACACTCCCGTGGTGCCTAAGGGGGGGGTTCCAGGGCCCAAGCTAATTATCGCATTAACGGGCAAGAAAGTTTTAGTGATTTTTTTATGGAAAGAAAGCGCATCGATAAGTTGACACCAATTACAAAAAAATTCACAGTGGAAATCACCGAAAATAACAAAAGACTACTTAATAAATATGTTGAGTGTCCGGTAAAAAGTGTGTTGGTGACAGCTTTTCAAATAAAATGTTCAAAATATACAGTGGTTGGAAACAAGTATACAAAGTGATCTTCTTCTTTGAATTCAGGGGATGGGATTCTGGCTTCAGATTTCTGGGCTCGTGGAGGTTTGTGCAACGCG
Source organism: Ophioderma brevispina (assembly GCA_023653785.1). Classification (NCBI taxonomy): domain Eukaryota; kingdom Metazoa; phylum Echinodermata; class Ophiuroidea; order Amphilepidida; family Ophiodermatidae; genus Ophioderma; species Ophioderma brevispina. The sequence continues at coordinate 29,264 of JAMKCH010059509.1, read as the reverse complement.
AGGGTTATTTTTTCGTGCTGATACAAGCATGAAACTTTTCATGTCATTCAGGCTAGTGATATTTCCTTCAATAACTCGCTTTTTAACATTTAGCTCGAGATTTTGAAAAATTGCTTCAAACAGATTCAATTAGATTAAACTTTTAAAATTGTTTTTTGGTGTATTTATATGCGCGCTATTTATTAATATATATTATATATCACCTTTAAATTTTTATCGTCAAAGGACAAGTGATCCGTCTATTCACCGACAAAAACGAACGCCTTTTTTTTATCCCCATGTCCCCTGTTTTTCTGTCGAGTAGGTTATATGTAATATATGAACGCAAGGGCTCGTCGATTTTTCCTCATCTACGCTACTCATCTCCATTATGTGGCATCGTTTTCCCTCTATATATGGTTCTTCCGTATTCAGCTACGAGTACCTACCTTGCCGTAGATTATGTAGGTTAAAATTATTTTCGATCTTGATGTCAGGGCAATTTCCCCAACCAACTTGACATGCTGGAAATCCCCCAGCTTTCGACCCGTGTAGGAGGCTTGGAATCGGGTACGGAAATGGAAAAACGCCCAAAATACTGGCGAGTGATAAAAGTACGAACGAATGTTGGATCAGTTTGCAATATGATTTGCGCAGAACCTAGGATCAATCATCGAAAAAAAAATATCAAAATAAAAATCGACAATGATAACAGCAAAAACTATTGCCAAGGGTCAGCAAATAATTTCTATTTCGACGTATGATTGAAGCGAAGCGTGGAGCCTTATGGTCGCCTTCGTGGCGTTGCATCGTTATGGAAACAGTTATGTGGAAAATGACGGGGTGAGAGCAGAAAAAAATGGAACCCCCCCCCCACCCCCCCTGATAGTGCCAGCCAAAGATAATTCCTTTCGATAGGGCTGACCGAGTTAATTTCTTGTGAATTATGCTCGGTCCGCGTGATTATTCCCATTAACGCACGGCCTCACTCCCTAAATGAGTGGGATAGACCGATGTTTACATTTTAAAAATGTGGTACCGTGCGAAACCTAGTCATAATGTTAAGGGATTATTTAAAAACTTTTTTAATGAAGCTGACATGTTTTGTTCGCAAACTAAGACAATACATAATCTAAGCTTCTGGCTCAAAAGGTTTTCACTAATGTTTGTTATTCGTATGTTATGTTTCATTCAACCCTTCGAGTAACTGCTTACATGTACAATACTTTAATATTCAAATATTTTTTCTGATCGATGAGGTGAAGAAAATAATAATAATAAATACTAATAATTGTCACCTAAAAGCGCTACAAGCAAGTATATAAGCGCGGAAAGGTAGAAAGGTATCAATTGTAAATTGTGACTGCATTTTGTCGGGGTTAAACATCGTCGAATTGATCTGCACTCAGTAAAATAGCCCGATTGAGACTGATTTTCTTCGCCGAATGCCATTCATTTTAATGTGAATCATGGACAGAACGCAAAAACGGCCTACTTGATTTAAAAGACTGTAGGCTTAGCCTATACCTAGCAGAGGGGAATGATGTTGTAAGTATATTGAAGCTAAGAAAACCATTGCTGTTTGTAGGGACATGTTGTTTTAAAAGATTGACAAAATGGGACCAAATAGGTCCATTCTTTTACTCACTCTGTATGTATTTGCAACAACCAGCCATTTTGGAATTGTAACACATCTTTTTTTCAAATGAGTAAAATCGTAGCTATCCCCCCTTTAAGGAGAGGTATTTTCTCCATTTCACACCTACACAACAAAAGGAAGGCATAAAGATGCTAAAAATACGTACGTTATTATTTAACAAAAAAGAAGTACCGGACCAATGCAAATAATTGTTTTAAAATTACAATTTTTAGAAATTAATTATTCCAAAAATTATGTGTGTCTTGTTTTTCAATGTATAATAGAATACTCTATATAGATAGACTTTGCCAGCAAATAGTTTGATCCAGAGCTGTTAGATTGAGCAGATATAATACCAGGATTGATACATATTGAGCTAAGGGGCCTAATGTTTATGCTGTCACTTTGAAGTAAAGAGCAGATTTGAATCACAGGGATTCCAGGGTCTGGTCCTAAAAGGGCAAATATGAGACCGAGGACTTTGTCGGACTATACTTATGTTATTGGAGAATATTTGTTTCGTCGAGGAAACCCGATAGATTCCCTTGGATTATTATCCTGGAATATTATATGTGGCAAGACTTCTTTTGGAAATTTCACGTGAACTGCAACTCTTCTTTCAAGTACGGACATTAGCCGCCGCGTCAGAGTGGACATTATCCCTCGTCTACCTGAGCCAGTTTTTCCTGTAAATTTTGGTACCAAAGGATAGCTTTAGAGTTTCCTTCTTTCCATTGGTACCGACATAAGTACCAACATCCCCATTATGAAGTCATCATACGTCCAATATGTTGAGGAAAGTCCGAAATACTGAATATCGGGTGGTAAAAATTGAATATTTCGCATTTTAAGTGACCTAAAACACCTATTATAGCTCTAAATGCTGTCATTATAAACTAGTCATTTCCATCATAGTAAGTCAAAACCACCAGTAAAATCTGAATTTTCCTAACCTTTTGGCGAAAAATTGAATTTTCATTCACTGTGTGTGTCTATGGAAATGGCAGTTTTGCTGAACATTCGAACTTTTTGACGTCATTTGGACGAATGCTAGGCATGTTGGTACTCATTTTGGTATCAAGGGAAAGAGGAGGACTATAGCTATCTATTGGTACCAAACATGCAGTGTCGTGATGTTCCTGTGTTGTGTTAGGCATGTGTACTTCTCTTCCGAGGGGGGTGGGGTTGCCACCCCCCCCCCCGCCGGTCCCCCCCCCCCCCCCCATCTATCACTTTGGGATCACCACTGTATCTTACACCTATACCACCCCGTGGAGTTTGTTTTTGATGAAAGGACGCAGGAACATGTCATTTTACAATTAACATTAAATAATTGGCACCAACAGGGGTTTTAAGCAGCCGGGGAAAAACCTGAAGGGGGGGTCACACCCCTTCGGTAGACGAGGGTATTAAATAGGAGTATAAACAGTAATTTTAAACGGACATTCATAGCGTATTGTTGGGGAACGGGTTGGCGCAGCGTATCTTCCCTTTCCCCTCTCCTTCACCAATGAGTTCTCGGGTTCGAATCCCCGGCAGGGGGATTGTTCTCATTGGTTTTAGGTGATTTGGTTCTCGGTCCATACTTATTTCCCGCAGGTTACTCTCTGGGTACTACCCGTTTCCCTCCTGCTTCTACATCGAGCTTCTTCTTGGGGATCATGGTATTCATGGTTTCTCGATGTGCTGAGCGGCCTTTCAATGGCTGCCCGCACGCGCCGTGAGCACATTATTTTACGAATATTTCTCCACTGCTCCAGGAGCATATTTTGCCATATGCGCCTGGACCCTTTGCGTATTCAAATAATGCCCCTGGAGCATATTTGACTTAGGATATTTTGTCGCAGATTATTTATGCTCCAGGACCATATGCTCCAGGACCACGCTGCTCCGGACCATATATGCTCCAGGGGCATATGGTCCCTGGAGCGCTGTCCTCGAGCTAATTTCGGTCGGGCCCAAATCCTCTTAGAAGCACAGCCAATCAATCGGCAAATACGATCACTCTGTAGCAAGAGAAGACGGTACTGACAAATTGCCAGCACAGCCTTCTCGCCACACCGGCCATTCGAGTGTCAAATCCATCAACTCCAGAGAGAGAGAGAAAGAGAGAGAGAGAAAGATGATAGAGGGAGAGAGAGGAGCGAGAAGGGACATAAGAAAGATGAAGAGGGGCAGAGGCGACGAAAAGGAAAGAAAGCACAGAGTTCTAATACAACACGAGAGTGAATATAAATCCCGTGCGTAATTTGCTCAATTAATTATGCTAAATGTGAAATTATACTGTCTTTGGACTTCTACTCATACACCGGTAGCCAGAGTCGAGAGGCGGCCTAAACCGTATAGTGTCATGCAAATGTTGTTTTTTATTTGTTTGTTGCTCACATAATGAATTCGAATATGATCTATTAGTATTTATTACGTTTCTACAACAGGCGAGTATGATCCATGAATAATCGATGTTCCATTATCCAACAGTGTATTTTGGGGTCTATCAATTCAAACATGTTGCTTTGTTTTTGTTTTTATCTCACGGCTAATTAGCCTCTTCGATTCCTAATCTAGTGATACTCCTAACTCACTCGATGTACTACCTAGGCATATTATACCTACAGCTAACACCTCATCTTTCCAGGGTGGTGAAGGGGTGGTTACCACCTCTCACCCCCCCTCGTGAATTTTCCTCCAATGTAAAAAGCTTATAAAAAAAGCTTTCAGGTACATTCTTTCTGGTCATTTTTAGCGATCAATTGTTGTGAATGTGTACACCTTCACAGGGGTTAGTGTATGCCGTCAAAGTTATATATAGCTTGGGGTGATTGCCACCCAAAACTAATTGTATGGGGGCGTTTAAAAGTATGGCTTTAGTTTTTAAACCTCTTATGCTTATGAAAACTAGTCATTGTCATTTCATGTGGCGCTTGGAAAACCCGTACGAAAATCCGATATTCCTAACCTTTTGACCGCAAAAATGTAAATTTGTGCCTATTTCCGTGAGTAATTTACACTTTTGCCGACTCCCGGACTTTATAGACATCATTGCAACTTATACAGGTATGATGTACTTCTTTCCATGTTAATGGAAAGAAAAAGACCATAGTTACCAGTGGATCAAAATCATAAGCATCAGGTGCATTATAAGAATGCCATAGGGGGTTTGAGGTAACAACCAACCATCTCTGGTAAACCTATGTCATGCATTGACACTTTCCGTTTAGGTGTGTTATTTTCAACCACACATTATACATCTTTATCTTAAGAATCAGCTCTGTTGCGTGGATGAATATGTATCCCGGCAGTTTCCATTTTAGTAGTAAACGGAAAGTAAATATATCATCGTGGAAGGGTAAAGGATTTAAATGAACACACTTGGCATTTTTACCTGACCTTCAAATCAAGATTCAAGAGAGCTAACATTTCCAATGCTCCGATGAAGTTCCAAAGTTTGCTCAAAATATCGTCTAGTTTTTTGTTGCCCATGAGTACGAGCTATCTGTTGTGACATTTGTACTGGAGCATTACGCAATTGGGGACACCACCCTGATACGGCAATTGTACAGGGTTCCCAAAAGAAATAAGTTCCCCCTAAAATTCCGAGGAGCATGTCGTGCATAACTCACCTTAGAACTGATGTTTAGAAAATTTTAAAAAGTTTTAAAGAGAGGCAACATTTGGCTCTCTGCCACAAAAGTCTCTTGCTTTTTCAAAACACTTTGGCATCAACAACACAACATTCTTTTTACAAAAAAAGCAAACATTCCTTTTAATATAAAAAAACAAAATGATGTTGTCATAAAAAGTGGCATTTACCTTAACTTTACAATCATTCCGTATTCAAAAGGACTTGAAGTAAAGAAATTTATAATAAGAGTTTACGCAACAGGAAAAACACAAACACCGTTTCTTCCTTCTGTATATGCAGGCGGTCTGGAGTAAATAAGCTTTAAACATTATGCTAGGCAATCAAATAAAACAACAGACAAATATCAGGTCAAAAATATGGATTTGTGTAACACAACCAGTGAAATGTGAAGGTCAGATCGACCATACGGAGAAACGCTACCCTGGCTCAACGTGGTGGGGGGTTTGAATTATCCAGCGAGCTGGACCACACTCGTCAACAGAACATCACAGCAAATTGGTAAAAGCTGTGTAACACTACATTGAGTCACATTTGCAGATGAAGGAAACGGTGACTATTGGGTCTCACCCTGAATGGCAAAACAATTAACTTCATTTAATGCTTGTTTTTTAACTTCAGACCGCAATAAAGAAAGGAAACGAAATCATTTTTGGCAAATGGATATTTCTCGACTTTAGACCTTTGAAATACGGGAAGTGCCACTTTTCTGACAACATCTTTTTTGGAAAAAGTTAATTTTTCTTTTTTTATTAAAGAAAAAGGGTGTTTTGAAAAGCAACGACTTTGTCGCAGAGCCCAAATGTTTCCTCTCTTGAAAACTTTTTAAATTTCTACCAACATGCCAGTTCTACGTGCAGTTATGCAACAGAATGTCCTCGAAATTTGGTTAAGGGGGGACCGTGATTTCTTTGGGAACGTTCTTATTGTATACAAAGAGGGTTTATAGTGTTAAAATCTAAGAAATTCGGCACGAATGTATAAAAATAGGGTGGGTTATCGCAATAGCCGCGCTGAGAAATGTCTGAGAGGGCGACATTGGGAGCTGCGGGGCTTCGTCGGGACATAATTTTCCCCGCATGGCTCTAGACCATAATGGTGCTAAAAGAAAAAATCGGTAAACCTTGGCCAACCCCACTAGGGTTCCCTTGTTAACTGAGTGCGCTTGCCCTAATTGAGTTAACTGCAATACTGTACCCTAACGAAAGTCAGTGTGTACGGAAATAAGAGCATCTTGAACAAGACTATTGGTAGGTTTGACCACCAACGATGCAATACTTTGTTAATATCTGACAATTGAATCTTTGGGTCATTGATCATTGGAATCAATTCTTTGATCAAGTCATGTTAAGTTTATCACCTGTTGGAGTCATTGACTTTGAGTCCTTTTCAGTAATAAATCAGATGGAAAGAAAAGCAGGGAATAAAGCCCCTAGTGCTAAAATGGTCGTGCGTATTTACTCATTATATCTGCAATAATGTAAATTATACGGGTCTTTGACTGCTACACACACCGGTAGCAGCTTAACGGTATAAACCGTATGGTGTCATGCTAAATTTTTTTTTCCTGCCATTTCAGTCCGTTGAATGAAGTTGGGCAATTATGATCATGCAAATTCTTTAACATTGTTCATTGATAATATGCCACTTCGAGATAAGTGATCGACAAAGTCTTAGCTAATGTTAAGGTCCCAAAAATCTGACACTCAAAAAAATGTTGAGTAAAAAGTCACCGCTCTTACATTTTGAGTAAAATCACAAGCTGAGTAAGTTTACCCAACTGACTAAGAGTTTAGTCACCATATGAAGTAAGGTTTACTCAACTTTGCCAAGATTTTCTCACATTAAGACTGTGACATTTTTACTCACATGAGTAAAATATTTTTCAATGAAATTCAAATGGTTTCACCTAATGATCATAGGTAAGATCAAAGGTCCATAGTTTGTGTATGAGTTTTATTTTGAACTAGTCAGAGTTTATATATGAACGGGAACTTGAGAGTCAGTAGCTCCCATCCCGCGCGAAGCGCGATCCTAGAAATGTTGCTGCCGAAAAACACTTTCCCGTGCCAAGTTGATGATCAATTTGAAATTAGCAATGGTGTCACTTTATAAGATTTAGTAAGATCACTTTCTAACAAGGAAAAAAATATAGTTGATAGGTAATTTTTGTTTGAATCATATTGTAAAGTTGTTCCTGGAGGTTCGTATATGAAGCGGCACGAGGGAGGATGCGTGTCTTTTGGTGAGGGAGCGTCCCCTCCCACTCGAAGCGAGTAAGTGGGAAACCTTATTTCGTTTTCAGACATATTTTCTAATGAATAACATGATAGACCAATTTACAATTTAGTTTATTAATAACAATTAGTAAAGGTTAGTTTTTGATGAAGCATATCAAAGAACGGCGACCCTCCAATTTGTTCTTTGTATGGTAATAAAAGATACAAAGATAATAATTAGAAAAAAGAAAAAGCATCTTGAAAATCCATCATAAAATGTAAAACATAGCTGAATTTCGTAAATATGCCAAAAATCAAAAGCTATTTAAGCACTTTTCCTGTAAAAAAGCTTGGGGGCTCAGGCAAAATTAACGGAAGAGTAGGAGTTCAAAGTTGGTGCATGCCTGGGCCGGCCTTTTCATGCGTTAACGGTATCTAATCTATCTAGACGGCCGCAGCCGAGATGCTGTTTCCCATGTAGCGCCAAGTCCCTGTTTTTCATTAGGTTGGGGATGTCAGATGGATCCTGCTGGCTTTCTCGAGCACTCACATCAATGTAGTTAAGGTGCGTGTTCCGATCGATTTTGGGACCCCCCTGATTTACCCTGAATTAGTATCGCTTTGATATCAGATGAAAGTCCGTATTTTTCTAATTGTAGTCCGTCCTGCAATTTGCGCCCTCAAATCCATGTTTATTCCCAAGATATAAGCAAAAAAACCACCGTTTTTAGTGGTTAACCATCAATAGTTAGCACAGTATTGAATCGAGGCTTTGCAACATGCATTATTGCGTCTACCTCAAAACCGCAAGGTTATTCCCACGGTATTTGATGGGGTGTATGTCTCAAGTGCTATGCTCTCTATCAGTAAAGAACCAATACACATAAACGGAACAAGCACCTTTACAGGGCGACGACCCCTGTTTTGGCATGGTAATTTCCACATTACGTCTGAGACTACAGTGCGAGTAAATAAAACCTACATTCAGTGAAAGATTTTTTCTTCCAAGTTTAACGTTATTTTTGCTTCAATTGTGCTTTGGTTGTTTACGAGATAACATGCTATCAGAAGATTTTTATTTGGTGTCTTTTCTGACTTTGTTCAGAAACTATGACAATTTTGCGAAGAGACCTAAAAATTCAGTTTGGCCGATTTTAGCCATACAATGCCGGAGAGACTGACACCGACGTATACCATAACACTTATAGCAAAACAATTCACACATGCAATATCAGATGCTATCGCTTTCTTCCTCGACAAAAAACATATCAGTTTTGGAAAAAATGGTCACTCATGTGTACATCATTATAAATAAAATACTTTCAAAAATAAATTAAACATCATTGTTTCAACATAAAGAGTCAGTTTATTTGAAAAGCACTCCATATCAATGTCTCGTTCATGAACATAATGAACTGCTTAGAGATTTTTGTTTTACATCTCTAAGGTAATTATTTTGTCACAAATACAGTATACTCAGCGTCCATAATTTGCAAGAAGAACTAAAGCTGAGTTTTCTGTAGATAAATCGGAATTAAAACTTAAAATCAATATCGCACTGCTGTTTTGTAAAGCGGAATCCAAACTTTCGATGGTTTCACTTTTGCCCCAAGTTTCGTTGTATGTTCAAACCATGACATCTTGCTGAACGAAAGTAAACTGTGGTCTTACACCACCTATATCTTGACTTTCTTAGTTGGGAAATTGAACATTTTTTTTTACTTAGCATTTTCTTTTGTAATCTCTGGGATCTTATTTTTATAATCTTCAATTATCTCCACCGGGGGTGGGTCTAGGTTTAACAAGAATTTGGTGTTAAGTTTGTACTCAAATCAACTGCTGAAGACCATGTACTCTATGTATTAAAGCCGATTGCATCTTTGGGTGGGCTCAAAATCGGCCAAAACAGGATTTTAGTCCTCAGCAAAATAGGCGTAACTTCTTCCTCCAAAGTCCAAATGAACACCAAATAAACGTTTTCTGAAGCCTGTTTATCCTTCTTTTAACCATAGCAAACATTTGAGCAAAACAATTTTCAACTATTTTATTATTTTTTTATCTGAATGTAGTTTTTTTTTTTACTCACACTGTAATATAAATCATTCCAATAACATCAACATCATCAAATTTTAAAATTACAATCAAACTCCTTTTTAACAAATTGTTTCAAAACTAATCCCTAACATTGGCATAGAAACTGAACAATCCGTATAAAAATCCTTTTCCGCGATTCCTTTAGGGCTCCGTGCAGGATGTAATTATGCTGCAAATAAAAACGAATGGCGCAGGGGTAACCTTATGGCCACTCTTAACAATTCTTAACTATTTTAATGTATTTTTTATTCTGAATGTAGGGTTTTTTTGACTCACCCTGTACTTGGTCAATCGCACCATGACCGTGACCGTCAAATCGTGCACGGCGTTGGGCAACAGAGATGGAATGGGAGGGATATCCCCATATATCTGTGCTTTGATCTGTGTCTCACGCCAGGATATTTTTTCCTCGCAAGAGCTTGGTGTAGGTGCCATCCGTCTATCCTGTAGCTCTTTTCTTAATGGTCCAGGTCTCAGATCATATAAAAGGATTGTTACTATTTGCCCAACCAGGATCTGGTCTATAAATTCTTTTACTACGCGTAGCGCGGAAATTTGAAGATTTCATGAGTTACCGAGGATTTTTTTCCGCAAAGACCCCGAGTCCTCTGGATAGTCATAGACCTTTCAGTCTGGCGCGCGTTTTTGGGCCCATTCTAGTCTTACGTTTAGGCCCTATGGTAGGTTTTCAATGCGGCTACACCTGGTTTTAAGGATAAGATATAGGTATAGCAATGTGTATTATCATTACTATCAATAGCCTTTAGACCTGAAATTATTGTTTACCTTGAATCTATACTATCCAGGCCCACAGACGTCTATTATTCGGCTGGTTAGGTTAACCTAGGTAACACACATAGTTCAAACATTACTAATTTGTTAATTACTTCATTATTGGGCCTACTTCAAAATTTTATAATCAGACCACTGCCTTGAGCAGCCAGTACACTACACTAAGCAGTTCCTAACATGGTTCCACATCTGTTTGATCTCAATCCTGGCGCCAATGAGGAGAACGGTCGTTGCAAAGGGTTGTAAGAACGTTAAAAATGAACTTTATCTGCGGTTTCTTTATCCTACACTGTAAAAAGACAATGGTATGAGTGATCCACTCATCATATCCAATTTTTTTGTTTTATCTTCCATCTTGACGACATAAACAGTGCAGCGCCTCGATGGAAAGCACAGCTCGTATCTGAGTCAATTGAAACTCGTAATACACCATTGTTCATTCATTACATCACCTCCTTAAATTACAGTTCCGTCAAGACACGAGAATCCCAGCCACAGTTTAGTGCATGGAAAAGAGTTACGTACACGTGACTCCGATCAGTAATGAGTCAAGTGTACGTACTTTGCGTTCGTATGGACCTGTTCGTATCCGAACTTCTAATGAAACACACCCCCAGGTAATGTGCGGTCGAGTGCGGAGTGTGGCTCGGGTGCGCGGCGCGTTTGTGATGTGTGTTAATATTATTGGTGTTAGTAGGCGAAACGCAACACGTGATATTGGCCCCTCGTCCTGTTCATGGTGGTCCCTTCTTTTCTAATAGCTAATTTTGCTTGCTATTCGTTGACGATCCTTGAAAAAATCAGCTGGCAACCTTATACTAAGCAATGGTCAACATGAGTAAACAACAGAAGATCGCATTTTCTTCACCATTTCGTTTTGAGAACCTGCTAGTTTACGAAACGTCCACATTACAAGGTATCCTAAAAAATCAGATTTTTTTACACTCATTAACAGCTTTCTATCAGTAATATCCCCCTGTGAAAGGATTAAGTTTTGAAAATTATGTCTTGGTACAGAAATTGGAGCAACTATAATTCAGCCTATGTTTTTTCTATTGAAATTTAGCAAATGAAATCGTCGTTTGTTTTCACTTTCAAGCATTTGTAGCCAAAAGCCAGGTCAGAAGTCTATCGAGGTCTTACCTATGTGGATCACTACAATGACACAATATTATGGATGCCCCAAAATCTCGTTGCACCTTTAATTGTGATATTGGACAGTTTATATGAACCATATAAATTTAGGGCACATGAGTGCCGTTGGATCAACGCTCGCCTCATAGCATAAGGTTGTGGGGGTCGATCCAACGCTGCGGCCAATGTGTGTGCACTTGGGCAAGGCACTTTACTTCGCTTGCCTCCTCCACCCAGGAATCTAAATGGGTACCGCATATCTGGGGGGGAACTGCAAACAGAATCGTTGTGCGGAGGAGTGGCGACCCCCACAGCAACATTATATTGAGGAGTCTGGTCCAAACGCAAAGACAGAGATATGGGCACTCCGCCTGCGGCGCACCATTTGCATATAATTAATTTTTTCTACAACATTCCTGTTTTTGCAGACCATACATGTAAATCTGATCCATCATACAAACAACACGAGCTTTGTGCATGACCTATTTTTATTTGTAATAAGTCCTTATCAGTTCCATCCTTTGATAGCGGATTAATATAAATAATTTGAAAAAGGTTCCGAATGCGGAACCCTGTTACACCTTTTTTGTCTTTACAACTCCTTTTTACAAATTGATGAAAACTCTGTCTTTGATGTATTTTTCAGTTCAGTTTTAGCATTAAATTTGAGAAATTAAATTTGTTTTTTTCCATACTTTTTTAAATGTGCTGAACGGTTGGGTTGCAAGGTTCTGGTCCCTATCCCCTATATGTATTTAATCACAGGACCTGTCCACCAAGTCTTTTTCAATAGTAGCAAACAAAGACAAGTTAACATAATAACCCGCTAAAGACAAAACAACAAGTATGGGGTTGAAACACATGAATGTGAAAACGACAAGAAAACATATCTTGAAGTGGCAGTTGGTAAGCTCAGCCCCTGAGGGCTTGTTGCATTAACATTGTTCATCCAGAATTGCTCCAGATGTAGTAGTCCTAACCTTGGAATGTGGCGGCAAACTTTCACGATAGTCAAGGATGAAGTTAGAACAACGAATGATGTGGAGACAAAAATGAACTAGCAACGGCCCGGCGCGCGTAGAGTATGTTATGAGAATGCTTATGTAGCAAGATGGTTGCGCATTCTGTCGCTTACACCCAATGAGATAAACAGAATTGGAAGTGTTATAATCAGTTGTTTGGGCCCGGATGGCGTAGTAGTGCAGTGCATGGCTAGTGAAAAAAAATTGTAACAATTAATGAGTCACATGTGTTCTACCTAGCTGTTCCTTCTAGGTTTGGCATCCGCCATAAAAGAACTAATAGCATCTGTCTTTTGGCACCGGTTTCGTATAGGTTCGTTCCCGTTTAAATCCTGAAATCGCTGATTGACACGTTCGCCTTTCTTTGAAGAAATGATAATATAGCCATCAAAATAGATGAATGCTGGCCTTAACGCCACAATAATGCAACAGAATCAATTCACATCAACAGATTGTATTGAGATACCTTTAAAACAACATATCAAAGTCTACTAAGAATCAAAGGAGTGGAACATATATTTTAATGGGGTAAGGTTTCTAAAGGGTCAAAATATGAAAAGTCTCAAAACGCGTCGAAAGTATGCCAACGTTTTCTTTACATTTCCAGGTTAAAAAAAGTATAGTTTTTTTGTTTTTTGTGCCAGGTGTAGTTCAATAGTTTATGAGTCAAAATAGGTTCATGGTCACAATGGGGTACATTTCAGATATATCCGTTCGTTATAAAAATGGTGTCAAATTGGTTCGTCTAATGGTACAGAACCTAAAATATACTGGTTGCACCATCTATATATTTTTCGTTGCATAAGGGACCGCAAAATGTGACTGGGGGCTACAAAGTCTATGGGTTTCACTATTCATAGCTCTTTAATTCTTATATAGAAAGTTCAAACAAAGAATATATTTACATTTACTTATCTAGTGGGACCAATTTACAGTTTACAACCAGTCCGATCAAAATCGGACCATTCTATGAATTTCACCCCAGGATGACCTTGAACGGGGTTATGAGCCTATTGTACTAAACTATAACGCTTAGATAGGGCAAACTATCAGTTTTTAACCTTTGAAGTAGCTCAAGTAATTGGTCCATCTTTAGATCAATTCGAACAATTCTATTTTTTACCCCTATACAAACGTTTTCCCTCTTATTTCTACATGTTCCACTAGGTTGAATTTTGGTAGAATTTTATATTTTTAATTTTTTAGTTTTTTGCTTTTTTTAATTGTTTGTTTTCTGTTTGCAATTGTGGGGTCAAATCATACAATTATTGGACTATATGTACTGAGGAGGGAGAAATAGTTTAATGAATGAACCTGTGCAAAAAAGTGAAATGTTTATAAGCACTCGGGGAGTCAGTGCAAACAATGTTCCAGTTTGAGCAGATGCTTGAGAAACTCTGAAATGAGTTTGTTTTTGACTTAGTTTTCTATCAATACCTGTATAGAAAACACAAGTCCTTACGACTTACCTTGGTTTTTTTTTGGACTGGACTCCCATACCATGATACTTTGAGATGTGAAAAAACATTTCGAAACTTACTGCGCTATCAATAGTATTTTCATTTTGCATTGAAGCCTGCCTGTCCATGGTGTTTTGCATAAAATAAAAACACAGAAAGTACAACACTATAACAGATTTATACAAATGAGCCAACACACGTATACAGATAATCGCATCGCCTTATGTTGTGCTTCTTAACAATGATATGTCGTCTTTGTAAAGTAAGACAGCAGGGGAAAATATGGGGAAAGAGACCAAGAAAAGCGAAGGAGAGAGAGAGAGACGTACATTTTGCGTTTTACCTTTTTTGGGCGATGTGGTATATTACGCGTCACTTTATTTTCATGTCATTCATTCCATTCATTCATTCGTTCGTTCGTTCGTTCGTTCGTCGTTCGTTCGTTCGTTCTTCGTTCTGTTCGTTCATTCATTCATTCATCCATTCATTGTTTATAGCATTGATAGCCGATAAGCCTAAATTACAGCAATAATACATTAAAAACAACGTGATTACCACCATTAAAAAACTTACGTCCCCTACATCCCTTTACAATACGTAAATACTAAAGATAATATTGTTATTTTTTAATCATTAAACTTTCTTGCGCTTTCTTCTTCTAGTTCTGCACTTTACTTTTAATTAGAACTTGTTTACAATTGGGCTCTATCTTTACAAACCGGTTCAAAACTAATGCCCTAATTGGCGTAGAACTGACAAGTATTATTGAAATCCTCTTCTGGTATTCCATGAGGGCTACGGTATTTGATATAATTAGCTGCGAATAAAACGGAACGGCCAGGGGAAACCCTCTGGAAACTCTTCGCATGTATGAGCTTTCAAGATAGTTGTTATAAACGAGTTGCGATTCGGGTCCCAATTTCTGGCAGATCCCCTGGAAAAAACATGACACGTATTTATAATGAATACTTTACTATAAACACATTATGCAGCTTTAATCATTCTAAACAGGACGTCGAAGGCGACATATGAATTAGTGAAAACAGATGGGTCGGTTAGACGGCAGCCGGCCGCTTCAGCTAAACAACATAACTTCTGTGCCCGTTGCAAAAAGAAACGTGTAATTATTTAATATTTCGAGAATAATATCTTTGCGGCTGTATTTTAATTTATAACAGAAGTTTTGTATTATAATATTAATACTCGTTACTATTACCATATATTGCTAAATCTTTAAAGTTCGTCGAATTCTGTTTGTTATTCACTCGCGACTAGGGCGAATATCACTTTCCCCTAACCTATCCCTTTATATTGCGGTTCATTCCGTTTTGGATGACAAATGATATGAATAATGCAAATTCGAATAATCCACTAGAATAACAAAATATATGAATATTAATTAAATCATACAAGAACCAATTATAACCTATTTATAACCTAATTAAACTTAATTATAATGATATTTCGCCTACGTTCCTATTAGCGGTATGTTATAACTTACGCTTCTGCGGATCGAGATGATTATGCTGCTACTGTTGCGCTACTGTGTTTGCTGCTGCTGCTGTTTTGTTGCTGCTGATGATGAGACGACGACGACGACTATGACGATGACGATGATGATGATGATGAACGAGGATGATGAGATGATGATGAGGATGATGATATGACGACGAGAAGACGACGATGATGATATTGATGATGATCTGAGGATGAGACTACGACTGACGATAGATGGATGATGATGCTGATGATGATGATGATGGCGACGACTACGATAAGATGATGAATGATGATGATTATGACGAAGGCATGATGATGACTACGAGCATGATTAATGACGACGAGATGAATTTAATTTAAACTTGGACCGTTTTACTGCAGAATTTCTTTCTGTTATCCAGAAGGGTTTTATGTGAATAAGAGTATACTACAATAGGTTGTAAAGGTTTCCTAGCCTAACTCGCAACAATCCTCGTCACATTTGTTTTCACATTTAATCTTTTAAACTTGTGATATGGTCTTAGAGATCATCAGCATGTGCATCTTCTTTAATGATTCCAGAAATGCATCCTAAATTATTAATTTGCAAGAATAGACTATAAGCAAATATTCATACTCTATTAAAACAGATGCAATATCGATTTTTAGATGTAAATCGCAAGCTCTCAGAAATAAAATAACATAGTTTCTAAAGTTGGATCCCTAAATCTCATCAAGAGAGAAATGGTTTTACTGCTAAATTACCAACCAAATTTGATTGTAAATGATATCTGTCCTCCTCGTTGCCGCAAAGATGACGCTGGTTTCTCTTTCACACTCTTCCCGGTTTCGTGTCGTGTATCTGAATGTGACGGTTTAAACTGCATGGGACGTTGGGTTTCCCTCATCTCCACTATTAATCTCCATAGTCCTGGTCTCGTTCTCCCTCGAGTTTTGGCTCGCGTATTCAGCAACGGTGTACCACTTGCCGTAGATTCCTTTGGAAGTTGAAATCATGGACAGGCTTGACGTCGGGGCAATTTTCCCCAACCGATTTTGCCATGGAGAAATGGAGCTTCCGACAAGTCAGACCCAGCACGGAGTATCAGAGAAAGCCAAAGTAGTGGCGAGTGATAATAAGACTAGGTTCCCTTCAACATTTTGTGGATGCGAGTGCTCTTGACCCTAAGAATTGATGACTTTACCATTGGACGGACAAACGCTAATGCTATTTAAATCTGCCGCTATTTATTATAAATTGATGGGGCCATATTTTTTTTTTTTTAAAAAAAGTAAAAAATTGTTTGTTTGTTAATTGATGAGGTGGACATCATGTTTTAAAAAAAACCTAAGTCATCAACTGGTCTACTGACAGGTTAAAGGGGCGAAGATATGCCCATACAGATACAGCATTCAATAGCCTAATTCATGCCGATTGAGCGCGAATGAAAAAAGCACAAGCCCTGAAGGTGCGCACGCATACTGTTGGACAGCGATATGTTCGTTCCCCGACGTTGACGCCACACGTCACCTCATAATACCCGCAACAAATTTGGCCATACGATATTGAAATATTTCGTGGGCTTGTCAGGCCAGTTTGTTGTTATGTATTTTTCCTGAAGAAATAATAAAAAAGAGGGTTTGTCTCGTAAACTGCGTTTTACTGTTGTTTAGTATATTTCAGCAAAGTATATTTTTGGTATTCTTTTTAATTACAAGCCTGTCTCAAAAAGTACAATCATTTTTTTTTTAAATATTTTCTCACATAAGTAGTCGGTTTGGTACTTCACATTATAGAGAAAAGACCAGGCTTTCCAGTTTTTTTTGTTTTGGTTTCATCTCATTTGCTTGTTTCGATGCGAAGAGTTTCCTGTCGGAACACCAAATTCAGTTTGTGCCACTTTCTGTTTGAGTGGGCACACGGTAATACCTCCTTGGTTATTCACATTTGAACAGATATGAAATTCTTCAAAGGGATTACTTCAAGATAAGAAACTCTACAAGTTACGTAATGATTGAGTAATGATCAGGAAGTTCTAGCTTTAAGATAAGGTGAAAAAAAACATTTGACATAATAGTGTTTTGTTGGAAGAGAAACCATGAGCGTACAGCACCTGGAAGAGAGAGTTGTCATGGTCTTAGCAGTATTTATGAAACGCAAATTCCTACCACCACACTTGACACTTTTCTTCCAAATTCCAAATTTTTTTTTTATTGACTTCAACAATTACTAAATGCACATATTTTAAACCATTTATTTGGTCTTTGAGGTACAATAAATATTTGTATTGTTTATTATTTGAAAAGAAGATATTCATCATTGAACTGATTATTGTTTGACTATTAAAACTTGTGTCGATAAAACTAGACTTCTTTTGTTTACTTTAATCTGTTGTTCTGTTTTTTTCTTTTGTTAAGTTGCAATCTTTTGTTTTGAGCGTCAAGACAGCATGGCATACCTGAGCAAAACATAAAAGTGGCACAAAATCGATTTGGTGTATCGCACTAAATTGTTATATCTCTAAATCGACAAAAGCAAATAAGATGAACCAAACACCATTGGAAAGCCTGGTCTTGGTTCTTAAATCATATTCCTGTTCGAATTACTTAGTTTGAAAATCCTATTTTATTTAATCATGTTTTTTCTGATTGTACCAGTTTTTGAGACAAGCTGTATATTGTATTGTTATTTTGTTATTTAATTATTAATTTTATTTTTAATTGGCTTCCATTAAATTTCTTTTTTTGCACAATTCATTTGCCCCTTTTTCATTTTGCAATTATTTACTATTTTGTTTTTATTTTGATATTATTTTCCTTTTTTTACTTAATTTATTTTCTTATCACTTAAATGACCGGTGTGGGTTCCTATTGACACCCAAAATTTGTTTTCGCCGCTGGCCGATTTTTTTTTTTCTTTTGTATTGTCTGTCTTTTAAATGCGCTTCTTCTTTTCCATTCCAAAAATTCCAATCGCGTTACCGGGTTAAGAGTTCATTAGTGGGAGTCCTATGAGTCGTCCGAGAATATTTTTTATTAAAAATCTGAGAACCATAGCCATTTTGGTCTGATATATATGCACACCTACATGTAAGTAAACAGCTATCACCAACATAAAATTTAAGTGACCCTTTAATGTTCTTAAATCAAAACATTTCATCGCGGACACGCAAACCGGTACTGTATGGGAAAATGACGGTGGTATTTTTCAACACCATAAAAAAACACAGGTTTAGGCCTCTTTCTTGTTTGTCCAAATATCACCAAAATTCCGCTTTGTCGCAAAATGTCCACTTTTAACGACCGCTAAGGAAATCGCCATCAGGTGCATTTCTATGCCTAAATCTAAACACGACAGAACTTCCAAAGCATATGGAATCGCTCTAACAAAATCATTGCAGGAACAAAAAGTATATTGCAAAATAGCCTGATATCTCAGCAATCTTTATTAATAACAAAAGAAGTAAAATACATACAACACAAGATCAATAACTGGGCCTTTTGTGACTGACTCCAAGCATGTGGATAACAATGACTACAGCAAATCCGGCGTCGACTAAGAATCCTCGCTGTCCATTCCATCTACATCTAGTAGTCATTGATTACCACTCGGACGCTGGCCACCCGAGCCTGAGGCTTATCATAATCCAGAGTTGCATGGTTTTGGGGTGTAATATAATAACTAATTGGGCTGTTTTGATATTAGAGTGTAATTGGTTTCGGCATGGCTCCAGAGCGCATAGCTCTGTCGCCCTGGCGCGTATGTTCAAGGTATTATGTTTGATAGAGAGTTACTTTTGTCAGGGAATTTTCTGGGAGTTTTGAGTTATGATGCACAGGTCAAATTTAACAGAACATGCAAATGATGTGACCCTTTTAATAGCATGACGATGAAAACCAGTGCAACGGACGTTGGCCTGAGGGGCTTAACTGTTGAGTAATTTAAGCACACCTACCAATGTACTGATATTACACTGCTAGCGCCTATTATTGCATGGCTGTAAGGCTTATATATACAATTTAGTAGTAATTAACGACTATGGTGTTATGACTAATGTAAGCCCTGTGGTATTGTCATGTACTATAGCCAATTTAGAATTTTGTGCACGACATCGTGCTATAGCCTTTGCCTAGAACTCCGTTTTCAATCCCGATATTTTTTTATACTATGGACTGAGATCCACTGCCTATCTCCTACACGTTGGACAGGTCGAAAAAATTATTTTTTCTTCTAATTAAATATCTGGTTTACAAGCCAATTTTTTAATTTTGTCCTCAGATCATTGTATTAATAAACAGCACTCAGTCAAAGAGAGAAAGAAATGCCAAGGTTTTTTTCATGGCAAAAAAGCAATGTTGTCATGCCCGTCGCTAGGGACTCCATGTTTGATCTTCAAGATCGTAAAATGCTGAACTACTACTTTGAACAGAAAAGGGAAAGACTTCCATATGTTACAGTACCCCCCTCTTATATATTTACATGATACAAAATTTATTTAATTTTGGCCTTGTTTGATAAAAAACGGAAGAACAGCTAAAATAATAACCATTTTGAGTTGCATGTAAATTATGAGAGGGGGGTATCGCATATGGAAGTCTTGCCCAGAAAAGAGGTAAGTTTAATACTTCCCTATCCACATCAACCAGAAACTTACTGATATTTTGAGTTTTGGGTGGAACTCGCATGCTCGTCTACCTTTGCCTATAGGCCCCCTAATTTTCTGAGTTTTACATGACATATTTGAAAAAAAGAATCGAAAAAATTCCCTCAACATATATAGGCATCTTAACAGTGTACATTCAATACAAACCAAATAAAGCGGCTGAAATTCATCACCTGAAATTTGGATGTAAACAAAGTTGAGGGTTCAAATTCGAACCCAATGATATTGCATCAAGGTAAGTTTTGGCGTCCAAATCACACATTTTATTCCAAATGTGTACAAATGCACCTACCAAGCGATACCCAAGACTCTTAGGAATACCCCCGATTACAAATCAGTTAACAGTTGCTATATTGGCTCAGGAAATGGTCGAGTTCAATAAGCATGCGGTGAGATGACCAGTCGCGGCATTGAAAAAGTACCACACTATGACTGAACTGCATTGAAATAGGCTTTACTACGCCTCTCAAATGCATTGAAACTATTCTTGACTACAGAACCACATTTATAGTCTCACAGCTTGATCGATTACGCTGTACCAACAGAGATACAGAATGCTTGCTGCTTTGCGTTTTGTAGTTATAAACGGTACCGAGATGAATAGTTTGGTGTCGCGTGTCAGGTACCAAGGTCACGTATCAGGTATCAGTTGCTCTTCGGGGCCGACGATATATATGAATCCGACTATGTAAATCCAGGTCGGTACATGACCCTCTGCCCAAAGTGCTATAATTTTTTCCACAAAGACACCGTTTATTATTTCTAAAACAGACAAAATTTACCTTCCCTACTGATTCAAAAACCGCGTACATGACAATAATCGGTTGTTTTTTTTCCAATGTAGGGATCCGTAGTCATTTTTTACTGATGGGCCCCCGAGCAAAATAATAAACCAATCAATCCGTACGTCATCAAATCTTTAATTTTTAAAATTGGCTGTTTATTCCCATAATAAAATTCCTTTTTAAGATTCAACATCTGTATATTGTTCTTTAATCATTAATATCAATTGTCCCCGCATAATGTGAAAAAGATGGTTCCATAATTCTACAAACTAAACATAGTCAGCCGGCTAATACCCCTACCATGGACTGTATGAGCAGACGGATCCACGTTTTAGTAATAGCAGGGTTACAGCCACTTGGGCGCTACAACTCGAAGAGGCTGAATTGTGAGTATGAAAGGAAATATTAAAGTCTGACCCAGAATTTCTAAATTATTTGTTTGTGGTAATAATGCAAAATAGTCAACTAGAACTAAGATAATAACCTAAATGCCCAATTCCGAAATTTGAAATATTCTGTTTTGATGCAGTAAACATTTATGTGTAGTATGAAGTCCCATAGGATACTGTGTATAACAAAAATTTATTGATTTTGAGATTTTTTATAATAAAGTTGTGGATTTTCTATAGGAAGGAATTCGATTTAATCTTTATCAATTGCACACAGTGATTAGTTATATGGACAAGCTTATGTACAGAACACACGATTTTTTTTTGGAATTGAGGTCGCCCTCCTCATGAAAATCTCTGAGTCGGGGGGGCCTTTAAATACTGGTACAGTCCTCAGCAAAACCATGTAAACCGCCGCGCATAGCACACGTAAGGCTAATTTTTTTCCGGAAAGGCCGTTTTTCATTTCAATTTCACGATGTAAGCTTAACCATCAACTATTATTGACCATAACCTTTACAACTCTTGACTCAACATTAAGTAAATATTTTACTGCAATTCCTGAATCGTTGGTGTTCGAATTCGATGTTATGATATTGGAAAATCACTTGTTAATATTGTTTATCTTAGGATGCATTGTGTTGGCAACGATTGGAAAGTGAATTAAATTGATTTGTTTTTGCCATTTTTTTAAATGGAATGGTTCTGAAATTGTAAGCTCACCATGGGAGTAACAGTTCAGATTCTAAACATAAATAATTATGAATTTGAACCAGTATATTAAACATTTCTTTAAATATTTTTTACAAAAAATCTTGAGTATTGCAAAGGGTGACCTTTCTTGAATCAACAGATTTCAGACCTACCTGCGTATTTTTCCTTTCCTCTTTGTTCTTCACGTACCATGAAATATATCCATTGGGATGTTTCGCTTCAGACTTTCCAGATTGGTACGAAAGGCAGGTGGTTCCTGACGGTATATCCAGCAAAACTCATTTCGCGAATTCACGTATACTTTTGGAACCCTTTTTCACCTTTTGAACGCTCGTTTTAGGGAAGGATCGGTTCCGTGTCGATGGAAGCGTGCTATTCTTGTGCCTCTCCCGAAAACCAACCCCCAACTTGGGATTTGCCAAAGTTGCCGAATCCTTTATTATCAACTGGTTGATGATGACCTTGATGGACAAAGTTTTGCGATTTGTGTCAACCGGAAAGGGGCGATCTACTACACTATTTGGTTTAAGCGTTCTTAACAACATCACTAAACAAGCCGATCAACCCAAAAGTCTTTCTAGAATATTATAACTGATTTCATGAAGGCTTTTTGATCGAGTTACCATAACATATGCAATCCCTAAATTGTTGAGCATGGGTGCACGCCCTTCTTTAATACTCCCTTGGTTTGTGATTTTCTTGTCGAATATAACTGACAAGGTGTTTTAGGTAATCGAGAATGTTTTTATCTGATTGGGCCCACTAAAGGGTGTGTTCCACAAGGCAACCCTCAACGGGTGTTGTTATATTCTTAGCTCGTGTTAACGATGCTGCCGTTGTTGAAGACAATGGTAAACTCGCTCTAAAATATGTTGACCACCTAACCTGTAAAAACTCTTATGTTAATACACAGTATAGTCTCACATCTTGATCGATTACGCTGTCACAACGGAGATACAGAATGCTTGCGCTTTGCCGTATTGTAGGTATAAACGGTAACGAGATTGAATAGTTTGGTGTCGCGTGTCAGGTACAGGTCCCGTATCAGTATCAGTTTGCTTCGGGGTGGCGACCGATGATATATGAATCCGAATATGTTAATCAAGGTCTGTACATGACCCTCCCTGCCCAAAGTGCTATAATTTATTTCCAAAAGACACCGTTTTTTATGTTAACAGTACAAAATTTACCTTTCCCTACTGATTCAAAACACGACGGATGACGATAATCGGTTGGGTTTTTTTCCAATGTCGGGATACGTACGTCATTTTTAACTGAATGGGTCCCCCGAAGCAAAATAATTAACAACCAAATCAATGACGTCGTCCGTGCGTGACGTCATCAAATCTTTTTAATTTTTCAAAAAATTGCTGTCTATTCCCATAATAAAAATTTCCTTTTTAAGATTAAACATCTGGGATATGTTCTTAATAATTAATATCAATTTGTCCAAGCATGAATGTGAAAAAAAAGAGGGGTCATAAGTCTACAAAACTGAAAACATAGTCAGCCGGCCAAATACCCTACGTGACTTATGAGCAGGACGGATCCCCGTTTTAGTTTAGCAGGCTTACAGCCACTTGCGCTCAAATCGAAGAGCTGAATTGGTGTGGAGTGGGACAGCTCAGCAAATCCATGTAACCGCCGCGCATATCACCGTAAGGCGAAGGTTCCGGAACAGCCTTTTCATTTCACGGATGTAACTAACCATCAACTATTATAACCAAAACACTACACATTACAAGATCTTGACTCAACATTGACGTAGTAGTAAATATGTTACGGCATCCTGAAATCGTTGGTGTTCGAACTCGATGTTGGAATTGGAAAATAAAATTGTTACATGTATTTCGTTTTGGTGCATGTGTTGGCACTATGAAGTGAATGGAGTATTTTTTGCCATTTTTAAATTGGATAGTTCTGAAATTGTAGAGCTCACAAGGGGAGACAGTCAGATTTTAAAACATAAATAATGATAAATGAATTTGGAACCAGTATACATAAACGTTTCTTTAATATTTTTTACAAAGAAATTCTTGATATTGCAAAGGGTTGACCCTTTCTTGAAATAAAACAGAGTTCAGACCTACCTGTGTTATTTTCCTGGCCTCATCATTAACTGAAATGTATATCCCCCCCCCAGGATGTTCGCTTCAGAACTTTCCCAGAGGGTAAGAAGAAGGAATGTGGTCCTGACGGTATTACTACCAGCAAAACTCATTCGCGAACTCACGTATGAGCTTTGTGAAACCACTTCTGTCAATTTTGAACGCCTCGTTTTAGGGAAGGATCGGTTCCGTGTCGATGGAAGCGTGCTATTCTGGCCTATACCTAACTAAAACAACCCCCAACTTGGGATTTGCCAAAGTTGCCGAATCCTTTATTACAGAATGGTGAATGGAGGACATTGAGGGACAAATTTGCGCTTGTCAAACCGGAAAGGGGGATCTACTACACACTCATTTGGTTAGCTTCGTAACAAAAACAATCACAACAAAGCCGATCACCCAAACTATTTCTCAAATTAGTTGCCGTGTAGCTGCGGTAGTATGCCCAGTGTGGTTTAACAAGGGTAATGAAGGTGATGGGAGACACGAGCACTGCCATAAATTGCAAGCCCTAAATTGTTGAGCTAATGGGTGCACGCCCTTCTTTAATCCCTGGGGTTGTGATTTTCTTTCGATATACTACTAATTTAGGTATCAAAATGTTTTTATCTGAGTGGGCCAAACTTGAATAAGGGTTGTTCCACAAGGCACCCTCAACGGTTGTGTTATATTCTAGCTCTTGTTAACGATGCTGCCGTTGTTGAAGACAATGGTAAACTCGCTCTAAAATATGTTACCACCTAACACTTGTGAAAACTCTTATGTTAATAAAGATTGAATCATTTGATAAAAGGGGCAATCACAATTTATTAATGGATATCACCTTTGTGAGGAATCCACCTGTATTGCCCCCATTACGCTTATTTGAGAGGATCTTTATGTACGGACGTTGTGAAGATTTTAGGCATAAAAATGCTAAAGATTGAAGTGGGATACCCACAGTGGTGATATCAGTAAGCGTGCTACTTTTATGATAAGTTACTCTAAAAAAACATTCGGGCTTAATATTGCAGATTTGATGCCAAGTTTATATTGGGTTTATTCGCCCAATACTCGAATATGCCATCCCCGTCTGGCATCCTGGGTTGACTGAAAAGCAACATTATGATTTGGAACGCATACAAAAGAGGGCATAAGATTGCAATAGGTTTCACAAATTATTACGTTCCTATCAAGACGCTTGTGACATGCAATATTCAGGAATTATTCAGCATATGATAATAAACCATGAATCAATCAATCAAAATGACCTTTAGCCTATTTTCCCAAATATCTGGTAAGGAGGCAACCAACACGCATGTGATCCTTTTACCCCTGGTAACTGAGGAATAATGTGAGCTTATATTACAATTAGATTTAGAGCAAGTTCAAACTTTTGAGGCCCCATAATAAATTTACCCCTCTCCTGTTGGGCCCGTATCTCACCTGTCGCTGCGCGACTCGCAACAATTATTTTTGCATAGCTGACCAAGTAACTGGCGCATTGTGCTTCAATCCATCCATTTTAAATCCATAAAACTTGATGCATACGTGCAACATGGAACCTTATAAGGTCAAAGGACACCTT
Source organism: Ophioderma brevispina (assembly GCA_023653785.1). NCBI lineage: Eukaryota > Metazoa > Echinodermata > Ophiuroidea > Amphilepidida > Ophiodermatidae > Ophioderma > Ophioderma brevispina. Next base: position 3,579 of record JAMKCH010059509.1, on the reverse strand, counting down.
CAAAGGCAAAATGTCATCTGAGGTCAAGTTTATAAAAAGCGTGGGTTGCGAATCGCTTGTATTTATTTATCTAGTATTAATCATGTGTCAGCTAATTCATAGTCACCTTCAAGAATTCAGAGGATTATCTGAATTCATGATTATATCTGCATATTGTCCTCAATCATTCCCCAAATTAATCAGGGACACCAAATATTTTTCTGAATAAGATCAGTAGCACCGAAGACCTCTCACCCGAGGCTTATTTATGCACAAATCGGATGTTAGTTTTTTTTTGTTTTTTTTTTTTTTGTTTGTTTGGTTCACTGTCGCAATATCCCCATGAGGTTTGATATTCAAATCCTGATTTGCGGCCTTTGAATGTCGGCAAGTGAGATCCCTACCAAAGAACATGTGACCTCTCGGAAATTAACTCTGAATCTGGTTACATTAATTGCAAAGGGTGATATTGTTTTGAATATCAATATCAATTTCTTAAGAATTTAATCCGCATCAACATTTGTGATATAATTTATGACCGCCAACAGAGTGCGATAGACGTACGTGTGTTCAGATACTAGGGTCGTTTATGACCTTTTTTCTGTAGAATATCCTCGTTGGGCAGGAAAAACATCATATGTGCATTTGACTTCTAAGAGCAAAAGCGACGATATGTGCATTTTCGGTAACACCGACAAAACGACCTGTTTGGTGACATTGTCGTTTTGCAAAGTATCGCAAAATACTTTTTACGTACTTCTTTAAACATCATCTCATCATTTCCACCAACTTGATTTGACTAAACGTGGGACAATAGGTTGGTTTGTCCATGTTACCGAAGTTGCACATATGAGGTTTTGCATTTTGACCTTTCAAATTACATAATGAGGTTTTTCCTCATCAAAGCGCTTTGATCATTTATTTGCTAAAGCGCTATATAAATGCCATTTATCATTTATCATTTATCATTTCCTGACCAGCGACGATATAGACTTTCTACAGTGTGAGTTAATAAAAACCCTACATTCAGGAAATATTTTTCTTCAAAGGTTAAACGTTATATTTGCTTCATTGTTTGCTTTGGTTGTTTACAGAAAGAAACAGGCTATCAGAAGATTTTTATTTGGTGTCTGTCGGACTTTGGGTTCAGAAACTATGACAATTTTGCGGAGAGACCTAAAAATTCAGTTTGGCCGATTTTAGCCATACAATGCGGAGAGACTGACACCGACGTATACCATAACACATTATAGCAAAGACAATTCACACATGCAATTTCAGATGGTCTCGATTTCTTCTCGACAAAAAAAATCAGTTTGAATAAAATGGTCTATTGTGTAATATAAATAAAATATTTTCAAAAAATGAAATTACCATTGTTCAATCATAAAGAGTCAGTTATTGAAAATGAGATTTTTGTTTTACATCTCTAAGGTAATTATTTTGCACAAATACAGTACACTCATCGTCCATAAATTGCAAGAAGAACTAAGGCTGAACTTTTCTGTAGATAAATCGGAATTCAAACTTAAAATTCAATATCGCACTGCGGTTTTTTCAAGCGGAATACAAAACTTTCTATGGTTTCACTTTTGCTCCCAAGTTTCGTTGTAGGTTCAAACCAAGAAATCTTGCTGAACCAAAGTAAACTGTGGTCTTACACCAGCTATCTTGAATTTCTTATTTGGGAAATTGAACATTTTTTTACTTAGCATTTTCTTTTGTAATCTTTGGGATATTATTTTTATAATCCTTCAATTACTCTCCCACCTTCTATTGTTTAACAATAATTTGGTGTTAAATGTTTGTACTCAAATCACTGCTGAAGACCATGTTACTCTATGTAAGCGATGCATCTTTGTTTGGCTCAAAATCGGCCAAACAGGATTTTTAAGTCTCTCAGCAAAATAGGCGTAACTTCTTCCTCCAAAGTCCAAATGACACCAAATAAACGTTTTCTGAAAGCCTGTTTATCCTTCTTTATAACCATAGCAAACATTTGAGCAAAAACAATTTTAACTTTTTTAATTATTTTTTATTCTGAATGTAGGTTTTTTTTTACTCACACTGTATATCCTTTATATACATTGCTTTTAATTACATTTTAATTACAATCAAACTCCATTTTAACAAATGGTTCAAAACTAATCCCTAAATTGGCATAGAACTGAACAATCTCGTAAAAATCCTTTTCCGCGATTCCTTTAGGGCTACGGTGCATGATGTAATTATGCTGCAAATAAAAACGGAATGGCCAGGGGTAACCTTCTGGAAACTCTTCGCATGAATGACTGGCAAGATAGTTGTCGTAGTCCGTTGCGATCGGGTACCAATTACCGGAAATTCCACCTGTGAGTGCAAATGAATTTTAAGAAAAATCTTATACAAGAAAGCAATTTACTTTTCAATATATATTTTTTTGTTAATTTTATTTAAACAAATGAAATGCTCAGATGAATCTGACCCGGGTAAACGAGATAATGAAAAAATTAAAGAACTTGTGGGATTTGGTCCGCGATATCGATTGCGAGCCGAAATCGGAACCACTTTATCTTAAAAAAATAATATCAATCACGACGAGAAAAAAAAAGTTCTCTCGAGTATCTCTGCGTCAGTGTTTTAAATTTAAAGAGGCATTTCGTGATCCACAGCCTCCTCCTTCCTAAAAAGTTGAGATATATCATCTGAACCATCGGACTAAGTATAGTATGTGTGCCTAGTCTTACGTGCAAATTCGATCTACTCTGCAAGAAATGTAATTTTGCATTTTAATCCAATAAAAAGGAGAGAAATTACAACACATGTGCCTGATTGGGGACCGTAATACAAGCATTTGTTCATAACATCAAAACGCACCGTCAGTATCAACTGAAAGTTTGCCTTTTCACGTGCATATCTAGTGATCATACACAAAAAATGAGATACTATGAAGACGAAATACACATTTAAGAAATTTGTTTGCATGAATATATGCTGCACCGTATAGGCTTTCCTGATGAAAATGTTCAAATTCTTTACTGGCCTATTTTCTAATCCTGATATTTTCCGCCATAGAATCCACTCGAGATGCAAGAGATTAAAAAAAAACAGTCTAAAATCTGCCCATCCCTAGTGTAGGTCGAGTCTCCCGAAATACTTAAAATGTTACAGGGGTTGTGAAAAGAAAGAGGGGAGCGGGTATACAGATCTTTTACTGCGATAGTAAGCTGCGCGAAATGCAGGACACCACTGATTCTAAATAATAACAATAATAAAAAGCATAATAAAGCCAAGAAAAAAGAAAGTTCGTCCCAGCTTCCGGCTATCTATACAACTAAAAATGAGATCTGTCTGCGAGTCTGTCTGTCCGGCTATAAGTTTCGTTATGCGTTGACATATGGGGCTTATATTTGTCTTTAAGGTGGGGGAGGACAGTTTGACCTTTGTTTTCAGGGTTTCGGCGTGACTCAAAAGACCAATGACCTATGACCAGCAAATTTGGTCAAAAGGACCGCTGACCTGTGCAAACAACAAATCTGAGGTCAAAGGTCATATCCAGTCGGGCAAGAAAGCCAGGTTATCGCGAAAGCCGGGTAACCGCGTAGTAGGTTTAAAAATTAA
>JAMKCH010059508.1:0-50048 GCA_023653785.1 Ophioderma brevispina | reverse complement strand
TTTATTGCTTGATCTTTGAGTAAGTGTCAGATTAGGAGTGCAGGCTCGAAAAGTATTATGGGATTGGTTCAAACAAACCGCTGGTATCTTTGTCAGGAGTTAGAATGACATGAATGGTGCCTGTCAATTGTGTGGCCGACTTATTTGGCATGCATTCAGGTTGCTTTAAAACTTAAAAATGCTGCGATATTACTTTCCAGTTCCTGATGAGAAAAATTTAGGCAATGCTCCAAATGAAAAATATGAAGACTACAAAAACCAACATTACACACTCAGCCGATATTTAAGACTGCATCAATCATATAATTTATGGATTTTATGCTAATATTTCTTGTCTGAGTTGGACTTTATTATCTGTAGCAGATCATATTACTATTTGCAAGCCAGTTCTGGTAAAAAATTATCCAGACACATATTTTATATCACATATGGAATTGTCATTATGGTGAAATTGAACCAAGAAAGTGCTCAAAAACTACCTAATTACATGTGTAAAGACTAACCTTACTGTTTATAAAATGGATTGATTTCAGCCACATTTATTGGTCGAAGCTATGAGTTGCAAAAATAGTGGGCGAGACGCAGTCGATCATAATATTTTAAAACTCATAGCGAGACAATCATATTGGTCGCAGATCAATTTTAATCATTATCGAGGCGTGGATCCCGATATTATCCCGCGTATCGGACACCTCAACGCATGAATATTGTTATTATTATGTTTTTCCAGAATTTCCATCCTATACCTTTGTAACCCGCCTTAATGTGTACAATAAAAAACCATGGTACCATGAGACAGTGACTGAGTTTTTGAGACCATGACATGATTTTTAAAAGACCAGGCCATGAGTTTTTTTCTGTGAGGCTTCGGATTGGCTGAAGTAAGTCTCGGATGTCCATTTTCTTTGGGGGTGTCATTATTTGGGTTTTTTTCCTGCTACTGTTGAAATTTTGTGGGTGGTTTGGTGTCGCTTGGTTCCATTTCTTTTGGTGGCTCTGGTGTCTACCTGGCTCCATTGCTTGTTTTTCCTAGTTGTCAACTGGGTTCAATTTATTTGAATACTTCCTGTGTTTCACTTTTAAAACTAGATAGGTACCATGGTGGTTGTTCTAGACTTTTCACCATGTTATAGGATCTAGTTATTCTTAAACATTGAAGCCAGGTCCAAGTCAGATTCTTAAACATAATAATGAACTATTGGATGATTTTTTATCGCAGGATACAAGATTTTATCGGTCTTCGCTATGATTTGAAATATTGCGCTCGTCGCCTCCGCGACCTCGCAACAATTTTCAAAACTCATAGCTTGACCTCAATTCTTGTATCCTAACTTCATCAGCCAATATCATATCAAAGGTGGACTCTGTTTTTGAGAAGACCAGTCAGAGATTTCTATTTGAATTAACATGAGTGGCCAATCAATGACCACTTTTAAATATCATATTGAAAAGTCGTGAATTTTTCATTATTCACAGTGGTGTAGAACTCAAGTAATAATATTAAATTAGTTGCCACGCCTGCGTGTAAATGTCTGCGCAACAATATTAGTTAAATTATCTGTTTTGTCGATCATCTTTTGTCTTTACTTAGTATTTTGTCCATACGTCTTGCGTGCTTTCCTCACCTCCGAGCGCAGACCTAACTGTAGATTTTTCTAGTGTTCTTTTTTTAATTATTAAAAAAAGCGATGTTGAATAAATTATTGCATGGCCCCATTATAAGAAGGTTAAAACATTTTAAAAGTTGGTGCTCTACAAAAGACCCTGACTACATAAAGATTAATGGCATATACTGGTACCAGTAGGTCCCTAGGGCAAAACTACATGTTGGCGCCTTACCCTGGCTTGTAGACTTCCTACTAGGTGCTGGATAAAATTCTCCAGTAAACTTATGCGACACCGGTCATTGCTATCAAGCCTTTTTGATGCAGTAGATTAAAATTATTAAATACATTTCTAACCATTCACTATGAGCTAGTAAAATCCTTCATTCCCTTGGCACAGTTTTCATTCACCTTCCTTTCGCCAGTGTATTTAGAAAATACAACCCTGGTTTTTTGGGTATGATATATGATGCCCAAACCAGATACAAGTAACAATCCACTAACTGTGTCCTTGGTGGGATGAGCATATTGTGCTCTAGTGATCTTATTTTACCCACAAATGTGCTGCAAAGTGGGAGGGAAAGGTTGCCAATAAATCTTATAAAAATAGTACAAATGTTCTATTTGACTGTAAAAAAGCATAGCATGTCATATTTTTCTTGGCCTAATGGAAGCTTAAATAAGGTTTTGAATTTTATTTAGTGTTTGACCTGATTTTTTAAGGATAAAAAAAATTCCTCTGAAATGTATATGTAGTAAATTTTGTTTGCATATTTTGTCAACAAGAATTAACATACAATCAGGATTCTAGTATTTTATTAATTGTTATTCTTCTACTGTACACCTATTGCTGTTATAATATAACACTTGCCATAATGTGTGCAGAAAATATCCTCTGTAATAGTATATTCAGTCAGTTTTTTACTTATTGAAAGGTAATAAAATCATAGGACCAGATCTAGGCACCAGCCCTACCCATATTTGGATATATAAATAGTACAACAACCTGAAAATCCAGCTGTGCATTTGCTAGAAAACCCTTTCTACAGTTGAAACGCTCCAAGTCCTCCATCGCAATGTTTTGGATATATATTGATTTGAACGGACGTTAAGGTTCTTAAATACCTTCACATAACTTGTTCGTGTATGGTCCGTATGCTTTTGCGCTGAGATAAAACGCTGCACATGGGCAGCGTCCACCAACAGCTATGCCATGCCAGGTAATCCGTGGAGAACTGGTTTACCCTTTGACAACCAAGAAACTTGAAGTGGTAAGATGAGGACGTCCAGGATAGGAGGGGCCTGGGGGAAGAGACGTCCAGGAAGGGAGGGACTGGGGGAAGAGGACGAACCTCCCTAGTACATTTTTGGGGATAGCTTTTTTCCGGATCTAGAATGACCTTAGCACTATTCTTGAGTTGTGGGATTATTGTATGTTGTGATGTGTGCCCACTAGTGAACTGTTAATTTTTTGGATATTTTGTATATTTTCCACACCCGGGCGATTGGAGGGCGATTTGGTGAGTACAGTAATTGTTAGTGTAAATTGCAGTGAATTTCGGTGCATGCATTTAATGATTCTGATAGTATTTTGTTAAGTTGTTTTTACATTTTTTTAAAAAGTATCAAATATCAGGACTAATATCAAAGGTTACATCTTGTCTTCATCAGTTACATCTTGACAAAACTGCAGGTATTGTTTGCTATAGTATGGGCAATGGTGTGATTGGAAATCTGGCCTAACTAGAAACTATATCCTTAACTGCAGTCATATTCTTGTGTTACATTTATGCCTCGCAATGTGTAATCTTATCCCCCTTGTACCTTCGATTTGGTTTCTGCCTGCATTGTGGTTGATAGGATATTATTATAACCAATTACGTTCTGATCCACATGCTTGTATCTTTTCAGCCAATCAGCAGCTCTGTGCAAAATCCAACATGCAGCTAACTGCCTCGGGTTTTGACGACACATTTATACGTTTCCTCTATCTGTTACGGAAATTGTGTCTTACATTAGAGATAGCATGTAAAGATTTCCATACTACACCATTGCCAAATGCCTTTCTGGCCTTTCATAAGATATGATATACTGTTTTGCTTGTTGCTTGATTGCTCGAGAGCATGTTTGCCAGGTGTAAATGTTGCACAAAGCGACACTTTACAAGAGGGATTCCATGTATATAGATCATTCCATAAGCCTAATCGGCATTATGACTTATGGTTGTCTGTGCATGTGCAGGTCAGATTTGTGGGTGAGGTCAGGAGGTCTTTTGTGACAGGTACTATAGAATGATTAATGTCATAAAACTTAAAAGACAAGAAAAATCGAATGAATTAATGTAGCAGTTAAGTTCATCGCACTGGAAAACTACAGCAACCTCGTCGTGTTATCAAGATTTTAGGACACCTGTGATCGGGCTAATATTACTCACAATGCATCATCAATTTTATGTGGGACATTTTTATTAGTGCCTGCAGAGGCTTGGAGATTATGTTTTTGTTCTTAGATATTATTTGCATCATTTGAAGTGGATGGAAATATAATATATTGTACATGTATATGGCTCTGGTTTTTTTAACATATACCAAAAGTGTCAACAAGGGGGTGAAAATTAGAATGCATTGTAGCGACTTTTCTTATACTGTTTTTCAACTTAGACAAACCATATTTTATGAAAATAAATGAGTTGAGGCTTAATCTTACTTTGGTTATGTTTTACCGATATGAAATGTCTATCAAAACCTAAATTTTCGGTTAAACACCTTTCATGATAGGACAGCATTCAAAGGTCCTGTTGCTTTGCATATTTGATGAGCCACGTTAACACAGGTGAAATATCAACACAAGGCTTCCTTTATGCCAAATTTATATCCCGTTGTTCTAAGAAACAAATTAGAGCCAAACAAAATGCAAAAATCCTCATATTTACTGGTTTGTGACATCAAAAGTTTGTCTAAAAATAAAGAGGCTTAATCCTTGTATTACTTTATGTGTGCATACAACCATACTGAGGTAATTACTTGGACCAAACAATTTAAAAAAACGCCTCTAAATGAAAAATTTTTCAGATTGGATCCTTTCGTGTGTTGCGGACGTTACTCATTTCAACAATGCCTTCTGTTTACCTCTTTCAGGGAATTTACGGCTAAATTTATAACTGTCAATGTTTTTTAGTCAATGACTTTTAATGCAAACTATATTTTACATACCAAAAGGTATATTACAATGTCCATGTATAAATATATTTGATGATAAGGTTTTAATTTCAATTTCATATGTTATTTTGCACTCTAAAATTTCCTTTCAGAAGAGCAAAATTTTAATCCATTTCCTTTTTTAAAAGTTTGAACTTCATGTAATAGCTACATGTAACAACTACAGGCACAAAACAAGAACACTAAAAACCTAACTTTCATCTCAAAGTATCTAAAATATCCTGTTTTATACTATTGTTTGCGGACTACCTTTGTTGCCTTTACACTACTGATTGTGACTTTTTCTGATGACCATTCAACTTTGCCGATATTCCTTTTGTGTCTAATACTTCTTATTAGTTTTAATATATCAAATCTGAACATAAATTAATAATTGGTTACTTTTAACTATTTTTTTTTTAACATAATTGCTATGCTGCCATATTTTTAAAAAAACCCTCAAAATTAAATTAGAGGTTTTGTGGATCAAATACAAGTTATTTTTCATCCACCTTTCTTACAATTAAGCAAACATAGCAACTACAGCATGGGAATATTAGTGTTGACAAATGTAGACGTCCTCAACACATTCTATACTTCTAAGTTTATTTTGTGTATTTAATGTCTTTTTATTTGTCTGTCTTCTTTTCTCTTTTTCTTAGCTTTTTTAATGTTGTCAAAATAAACTTAAACCAATATATAGGTCATTATAAAGTCTAAGCACTGATCAATGCATGATCCACCTGTTCAACATTAAAATGTAACCTCGCAAACAAAAGCAAGTGATCAGTGCCTGTGGATAAGTGTACTTTGCTATCAGAAATTGAAAAAGAAGTAAATCAATTGAATTAGGGTCATCTTGACACTCTACTCTCTGTAACAGTAATACAGCTCTACCAGATAGAAGTTAATGACAAACCGTACCGACTTGTTAAAATTAATCTTAAATAATATATAATGCAATTTTTTAAATAAAATCAATTACAGATGATTATTTCAGCATACTGATAAAACTAGGTTATGATTAAATAATAATACAAACATTGGCAATTCTGTTGTAAACTATTTAAGAAATGCCTTCAAATAGCTATTTTCGAACATTGACATCAGGTAACGTCCGCAACATTTTGCCTAACTAACATTTAAATAGTAACAAAGACAAGTAAAATCAAGTTGTAAAGCAAAGTGAATCTTATGATCTATCATGTTGGTACATGTACAACTACGAACAGGTCTGGATTTCTCCACGTATAGAAGAGAAACCTTGATGCTGTGTTGCGGACGTTACTAGCGTTGCGGAGTTAAAGTGTTGACGGCAAAACAATGCAATGGCATCGTACAGTGAAAATTGACAGATGGGGAAGTGTTTCCTGTTGGCGGAGGAAGGTGTTAGAGACCTTCCATTTTAAATATACCAATTACATCACATGGTAAAGTAGTGTTGCCTAGGTAACAGAATGGAATGTTGCGGACGCCCCCCCCCAAAAAAAAAAAAAACAAAAACCCCACCCAACCCATTACAAAAGTGTTGATGGAAATACATTTTTTTAGGAATGCATATTTTTCTTTAATAATGCGATATCAGAATTTAATTTGTTCAATATGTTTGTCTATCTGAACGATTTATACATGTCAAGTAATTAATATAACTGCTCTATTTAATGCAATGCTAGCTGAATTTAGTGTGAAATTGTTGACGCAAAATGGAACGTCCGCAACTCATTTTGATGACCGCCTTAAAAACAGAGAAACGTATGGGCTCCACTATATTATGGGAGTTCTAACCGTTGTACGATTGCTATGATGAAATATGAGCATTCCCCACTGCTATTCTTGTTGCAATGCAAAGCAGACAAATTGGTACTGTTGGTTGGTGACAAAATTCGGCACACATTTGGTGTTGAGCATGTCAGCACACACAAGGAGGACGAATCCCCCAAATTCGTTAAAGTATGGGAGCTTAAGCTAGGGATATACTTTAATTAACACACAAATAATTCCGCTTGCTGGTACACCGTTTAGTGTGGAACTCCTCAAAGTGTCAATTAGCTTGTGGTCTTGTTAAAAAAACCCAGAGCCATATAGTATTTTAAAATATGGAGACAATCGATTTCAATTTGCACCCACCATATTTGCATTGCAAATAGATAACCTGCAATTCAAAGAAACAATGTCAGTTGAGGTTGAAGTGGGCGGATGTTTGTCGGAGCCAGGTCAGTCAGCTCAATATACAAGAGAGAGCTATACAATCCGAATATTACCACTATTTTGATTGTTAAACTGAATTGAACATGGGACAATTTAAGGGGCCGTCGTTTCTGATTTCTTTTGGTATACAGCCTCACTATGAGCACTACTCTCCAAGGGGCACTTTGTGGTCACGCCTATGCCGACTTACTTGAATAAAGATGAGATGATCCATCTGGCCGAGTATATGTATGCTTTATCGTAGGTGCATATTCAATCTAATCAAATAAACAATGGAATTTTATTTTCTGTCATAAGTGGATAGAAATTAAACACAATTGGCCTATGGCAGCATGATATGAACATTTGTTCATTAATACCAAATGCAGAATCAACTGAAAATATAAACAAAAGTTCAACTGAAATTTTGGACATCTTTTCGTGAGGGGAATTTAGGAGACGTAAACAAGTTAAAAATATTATATTCCATCATCTTATTCATAATAAGTCATGATGCTAGGGTCAACAAAATGCACCTTTAAATAATGCTTCATAATTTGGTGTGGTTCACACACACCCAATATCCTCAGATTAAAGCCCTGGGAGTTTATGTGTAATATACTCCTGGGAAAATGTTAAAAAAGAGGTTTAAGTCAATTTTGGGGTGAGTTGGTAAGGTTGTACCTGCTCAACAATATTGTTTATTAATGTGCTCTCAGTATCCTGCTGTTAAGGAGAATGTTTGGCATGTATTACGCGCGAAGTCGTACTGTGTGTCTTTGTCTTTGTTTTGTTCAGTATTACAATGTTTTGAAGCCAGGAACCATACACATACCCACTGAGACCCAATCCTTATCTATCCTTATCCGAACCGAATTTATCATTGCCTCATTGTCCATGCCATAAACCCCACCATTAGTGACCCATTACATTCCATCACACGTTCTTGAATTTGAAAAAATAATTTCCTAAAATAAACATTAAATATGAAGTTGGTTTCCCTTTGCTGAAACAGCACTGAGCATGTATACCGAGTCCTGTGCAGTTTAACGTAAGCTTCGCGTGTCTAACATGTTTTAAATGTATTTAGGCTCATACATCACAGCTTGTAATGAGGGCTTTTTGATGGTGATTTGTCTGTATATGCTATCACATTTGAAATGGGCTTTCCTGTAGTCGTGTGTGGGTGAACTTTTGATTTTCGCACGTTTGTAACAAGTAAAGGTTTCCTAACAATATCTAAAATGGTACGACCAAAAGCGGACCTAATAATTAAAAAACATGGCATTTAGTCATTATTGTCCTACGGAAATTATTTACTACACGTAATTGAATGGAGCTTCATATCTAAGAAATGCTGTGTTCTGCCTTTTATGTCAATTTTAAGCAGGGGAAAATATTAAAATTCTCCTGACCTCCTTAAATTAACTTTGATATGTAACTTTCAAAAAAATGGACGCTCTTGGCCTAAAATTACTGATTTTCAGCCTATAGGGGCGTCACGTTTAGAAAATGATGGAAATGCTTCCTAGAAATGATGGTTTGTTAATAAGTAGTAAATGATTCTTAAAGGGATGGGTATATAAAAGTCAGGTAAGTCAGTTCATGGGGGTCCTTTGAGGTTAATAATAGATACAATTTATCCTCCTCCAAGATATCTACAGGTATGTTTACTGATATTAAAGCTTATAAGTCATCTAGCTATTACTGTCAGGCATTTCTTTGCTTAGAAATGTGGCATTGTAATGCAGCAGCAAAATCATCTAAATGAGACCACACATTGCAAATAAGCCTCTAGACTTTTACCCAGGTTAATATTATGTTTTCTGTATTGAGTCACTGCATCATTGATGCTCTAGTTATGTTGTATGTCTGTTGTCATATTATGTCGTGAATGTGTGTTTGTTGTCTGCCTGTTACGTAGTGCATTAATCATCATCAGCTTTTTACACACAAACTAATACTTTAAGCAATAATGCTGTGTATAAAGCTAATAATAATCGCAGAGATTATATAGCGCCTGATGCTATTGGCCTCTAAGCGCGTTCACAAATGGCGCTGATAACTGTGGCCAACCATACCATAAACCATTTAGCTCATTTCAAGGGATGCAGAAGATCAGGATCAGCGCTTCCCTTATCAGCAAACCTACATCGAGATAACCATAGCAGCACGGACCAGCTTCCCCAATATGCCATGGGTAAAATCGGGACAAATAACAGCGGTTAGATTCTTGTCCAGGGAAATTACATGATAGCGGAATCTCACAGGGCTCGAAACGCACGCCTATACGCACTGGACGAGATAAACCGGGGTCGAGCGCTTACCTGATTGAGCTATCTTGCTCCGCTAAATAACACCTTCTTCTATAATACCGATTATAGAAACGCTGTTAATTTCTTGGGAAGCAAACTAAATTTCCCAGAAAGAATTGAAGGTTGTCCACCATTTCTTATATATTTCTTTATTTGGAAGGAAATTATTTTTTGAAGGTCAAAATTTCCTTCCAAATTCCAAAATTTCTCTGAAAAACTTCCCAAATTCAGCATTCTTTCCAGGCATGCTTTAGAGTACCTCCATAGTTTGTAGATTTCAGGTGAATGATAAATATCCCTAAATACTAACACTTTTTGTTGGTATAATTAAACATGTATTTTTACACAAGTAACATAGTCAGTAGCTTAACAAATAAATTGCGAAAATAGCTGAGGGCACCTCAATAAAAGTTGCCCTTAGCAAGAAACATTTTCATTAATGTATAGATAATTGATCTGAAATTTGTCTTCACTTGTCGTTAATGTATGCTTGTAATAGATATAGTTTCTTGGTTGATGATATACATCCACTATTGATTCTAACATACCCTATTCCTTCATTCCAGAGAGAGACGCATTTGACACACTCTTCGACCATGCACCTGATAACTTAATGTTGTAAAGAAGGTAAGAAACGAACTATGCATTTTAAGAATAATTGCAATTTCATTGTTAGCTCACTTTTGGATAAAGTGAACGATATGGACTTCCCAAACCCATGTTGATTTCGGTCCATCAAACAGCAATTATACCGTGTTTCAAAAAGTACGTTCCTCCCCCTTATAGTAAACATTTAACAGATTTTAAATTAAACTTACCACTTAATTTTGATATTAAATTTGTGATAGCTATTATTTCAAATTAAATGGAATGTCAATTACCAATTTAATTTAAAGTTATTCTCTCCTTGATGGTCGCTAACCTTCGAAACAGACCACGCTCCTCAAAACCAACTAGACCCAGTTCCGTCAACCAATGACACGAGATAGCCCTTATTATTGTCTAACGCTTTGTTTCCATCACACGGCTGGACTCGTTCTGTGCGTTTTTGTATTGTTTTGTCATAGGGGGTCTCAAAAAAAAAAACCCTTTCTCAATTCAGACCACAACTCTCTCCTTATTGGTTTTTACTTCCGTTCTCCCCTCCTACCAGTCCTCTCATCGTCCCAAGTTTCATTTTTTTTTCCTTGGGCGCCATCTTTAATCCCCGAGGTTTGCAGACGTTTAAATTCGTCAATAGTACACAACACTGCTCAAAAAACTACGCTTCAAAATACAAGAATTTTCTAAAAGCTTTCAAGCTGTCGGTATTGTCATCTTGTCACCCCAGGACATATTTAATAAAGGGTAAACTTCCTCCCCCGCATTGACGCTGCGCTCTCAGCGAGAGTTGGGTCATTATGGTCGAACGAACTTTTGAACACCGGTCTACCATTTCCATATTGAAAAAAATGCATGAGGAATACTGCGCTGTACAAATAACAGGTTACACCTATCGTCAGTGATCTATAGGGTGTCTTATCTGTCTATGTTGAAGTTGGCAATAAATGTGAGACAAGATTTTTTGAAAAAAATAGCAGAGCCTCCAGAGCAGATTGTCGCGAGCTCGCTAGCACTCCTCCATGGGGCCCAGTTTAGCACTCTTTGTCACTATATCCATGTGACAACCAGTGCAAAATTGTATTGGAAGAATTGCATTGTGGGAATAACACCATCTCTTCTGAACAGACTAATCATCACTTAAAGTGTTATGCTTTTGTAGTCCTTATTCATAGGCTTTGCACTACCTGGACTGATTTGTTTAATGTTTATGCTGTATAGCATAAAATGTCTTACAGTTTTTTGTGTCGTCTGCAAAATTGCAGAAGACACATAGATTTAACCCGGTCATCTGTCTGTGTAATCCTAGTTTTGGGGCATAAAATATATCGTCCCCATTGTTGAATGCATTCAAATTTTAATGTAGAGATAATATAGGTAACTGGCGATCCTTGAAAGATATCTTTAAGAAAATGGCATTTGTTGTTTACTGCTTAAGTATTTAAAGAAAGTTGGGCTATGTTTGATATTGGTTACTGGCTAAACACCATTTTCTTCAGTGTTTGCTCCCATAATTTATTGTTACACTTTTTTTCAGTCATTTTATCGTACACGTAACAATGCGAATTGGTCGTCATGCATACTGGATGTGTAGTGTTGTGTGTTCCCACCAGAAAAGCTGGGGAAAAGGAAAAGCTGTATCTATTGCAGATCATCTAAAGCCTTTTTTGGCCATGACAATTGAAAACATGATCTAAATTGATTTCCCTTTGTGAATGTACATTGTATTTGTAATTTGAATACCTTATTGTTGATTATTTCTTACAGTCTTGATCGTCTTTGCTAATAGCATCTTACCAAACTCAACCTTGAGAACAACCTCGATAAACAAGTATTTAGTTTTACTAATCCAATTTCTGTTACCATGATCCTTGAGCTTTGAGCTTCGGGATATCAGAGAAATAATTAATAAATTTTATTTTTTAAGAGGTGCTTGTTCGATTTTGTGTATTGTGTTCTCATACTTTATATGATAGCCTGGCACTTGCACATACACCCCATCAAGTACCATGAGAAACATACTTGCAGTTTTGAATGGTAGAGTGCAATAATGCAGTTGCAAAGCCCTATTCGTAACGTGCTAATCTTGATGGTTAACCACTAAAACGGTAGTTTTTGTTTATATCAACTTGGAATGAAATGGAATTTGAGGGCTCAAATTTCAGAACGACATTGAGAACATCTGACTTTTCATCTGATCGCAAAATCGATCTATTTCCGGGTAAATCGTGGGGGGGGGGGGGGGGGGGGGGGGGGGGGGGTGGGGGGGGGCGGGGGGGTTCCCAAAGACGATCGGAACAGACGCACCTTTAAGATGTCAAAGAGTGGAGAATAAGATAAAATCAAGATGCGATCCAGATGAGATAATTAGAGTATAAGAATAAAAAGAGGGATGGAGATAAAAAAAAGGAAGATGAAGAGAGAGAGAGAGAGAGCAATTAGAATACAGCCTTATTATCTTGCTTATCCTTTGACTGTTTTTAATAATAAATTTCATCCATGTTTTCGCATGAGGCCTTTTCATGGAAAATTAATTATTGCACAGGAAGATATTGGTTATTGGTCTCGATACCAGTCTGTTAGAGAAAATCATTTTATCTAAAAAAATGGAATATCAAGAGGAAATTTTGGTACTGGTTGAATAATTATAATTTTTGTTTCTGTAAATTTTTCTCTTGGAAATACCATTAGAGGTGTCAGCCCTGTTTGGGAAAAGATCCGAAAGTATATTTAGATTTCCACTAACCTCTGCTGTGATTCACTGAAAATTTGCAAGCATCCTGTGATGACATCATAACAGCAATTAACCATACACACGGACTAAAAGTGATGGGGTTTTTACATACATGCACACAAGACATCACATAATGACGAGAGCAGCATCAGGTATGACATTACTGTACGAGGTAGACGAAACACAAGGCTTCTGCACATTACAGTATCCCTCGCACCTACTCTGTATCCTGTGCTTTATTCATTACCCCTAATCACAGGCGGGTGACACTGTGTACAAAATGCCATAGACATTTCGATACCGATGGTATCGCGCCACATTTTTCGATAAGCTACCTATTTAGCTAATAATTTATGCCAGGCATGGCGTAATAATTTATGCAGCATGACGTATGACCAGGGATGGATGTAGCGTAATAGCGTCACGGACGACGTCGAACTATAAGCTTACAGATTTCATGCAGGATGCCTCCACTTTCCTGATCGAGTGTCCTATCCTGATTTATTTAGGATCCCGCATCACAACCAAAACTGTGCTAAACTCAATGAGCTTAGGCTCGACAAATCAAAAGAGCCAAAAGATGCAATGACGTCATCATAATAACCAACACTCATATGGGCACAAAATCGCTGACAGCACCAGTGACACCATCGTGGCTTGCCCTCCCTGCTCATGGGAATGGTGCACCGGATGTCCCGGGGTCGATCCTCATCATGGATGTCCAATCTCTTATCTCTTCTATCCTTTCCTCCTCTTCCTCTCTGGAGATAGGCTAGAAACTAAAAGACTGTTGGGTTAGAGGAATAAGCACATGATACGAAATAGGTGTGAAAGGTAACGATTGTGATTATGCCCAGGATCTAGCGGGTTCATCTGTGTGAATTCGCAGTCAATGAGTCAGAAAAAAAATGACTTTGTATAAGTCTATTGTCATATGCATACGGATGCACCCAAATGGAGTGTGATTTTATGGTACCATGCAATTAAAATAATGTCTAAGCAAAGTGCATACATATCTTGAGCTCATATCTGTTCTGTCAATAGGGCTCATCAACCCAATACTGAAATTCATGGGAAAATACCCTATTTTGTTCTGAGAATAAATTAATACTTATCCATCCACATTGCACATTTTGCTTAATTTATGTAGGTTAATTGGAACAAAATTAAATCTGTATTTGCTGTGATCATGAATAATCTGTATCGTGGGAGTTGACTTAATGGCAAAATTTGACCTTAGGTAGTACTCTCCTAAATCTATTGTGTTTTTAAATGTATTTAGAATATCAATATTTAAAAATAAAGAGCTTGAAAAACAATTCTGGAATTGCCACTTTTCTCTCTTTGTTTTGGGGATGGGGGTGGGGTGGGTAATATGTCAACTTAACTTGCGATTATATACACATTGTCTCTCTCTGATCCTGTACAGTCTAATTTTAGTGTTCCTCAGAACTGGCAGTTTCTGAGAACCAATGTGGTTTTTGGGAAGGAATGTAATGTACTTTGTGCATATGTGACATGGCATGACTGATCAACTGCTGCCTTGGATATAAAGGGGAGAAAAAAACACTTGTGTGGGCCTGATCAAAAACCCTGACATGGCATTTTCCGAGCCTGTGAGCCTGAGAGTTGGTCAGCGTTTTTATCTATTATTCAGCTTTTAGATATGCTTTTCATATTTCATCAGCCTGTATTTGTAGTGGGCCACACCATCTATAGCTGGCATGCAGGACCACTTAGCAAATCGTTGTGCATGTGGATTTGTGGGTCACCCAATGATTAAGTTTTTTCTTATTGACCTGATTGAAAAGTTGAAGTTCAATTGGGAACCAAACTTCTTCTGTCATATGTGTCACCATGGGAATCGGCCCATATTTGATTGAGGTCAAAGGTCATGTGCTGAGGTTAAAGGTCAATGCTGCGGTCAAGGTCATGTGGCTGTCAGTTGCAAAATAGGCTCAAATGAATTGACCTCAATTGAAAAGTTGAAGTTTCCAACTTGGAACCGAACTGTGGTCATAGGTGCACCGTGGGAATCCCTCATATTTTTATGAGGTCAAAGGTCCAATTACCAAGGTCAAAGGTCATGGATGGCCCCAGCTTAATTCTTGATATAACCCAGCAGAAGCCAATAACCCCGTGAAATTCTAGTGTGATTATTGCCTTATTATCTTTTAAAAGCAGTCCTGTATGGTTTTTGCTTCTACATTTCATGATGGTGTTTAGTTTATACTTTTGATGGGACTGTTGGAAGGGTACTATGTACCATTACACTGCTACCATGTACACCAACAACACATTTGAAGAAAAGGTAAATATATATAAATGATAATGATGTTGTTTTTGGGTGAACTCCATCAGCCGGAGTTAAGACCATACATGCTCTGTATATACTTGTGTGGCTGTCAAAAGAATCAACAATTAAATATAACTTCTTAGTGTTAGCATGGATCAATCATACTTTGGTATAATTGTGTAAATTTTACAGGGGCATTAATAGTAGTAGCCTATACTGTTGAGGTCAAAGGTCACTTACGGTCATTTATTCCTTATGGAAATGAATATAGGGTTAATGGTCTTTTGTGATCCCAAAATCACAAAATGCACTCATAATTATATTAAAAAAAAAAATCTTCCTATTTTTTTTATCTTTATCAAAAAAAAGAAAAATTTTGTTTTTCATTGCGTAACATTTACCCATACCACTGTACCACATACGCATGCAATAATTGCAAGCATAACATAGCATTGAAACTACATTAATTTGCATTTCATAATTGAAACCTAACTTACATTGTGTTACTATATTACTAAATTGAAAACCGAACAGATAACACATTTTTTTTCATATAAGTTTATACTTGTGTTCTGTAAAAGTTTACAATTTAAAATGACCCTTTTTAAAATAATATATGTACATCCTACACACATTCAACACCTATACACGCATCATGTCCATACCAGTATACACCACATACACATACACATCACACATACATACTACAATATATAGACATATATACACATATATATACATATATCAACAGATATATATACTATAATACATATATAAACCTACATACACATACCTGCACATACATACACACACCTCCTTGCAAAGCTACATTGTGGGAGTTTTACTGAAAAATCTCTTAAAAGACACTTTTTTAAGCCATTCTTTTCAGAAAAATACCTTTTATCAAAAACTCGATAACGAAGAATTCAACCTATATCGTTTTTTTTGAAATTTTTGATCTAAAAAGACACTTTTTTAGACATTTTTCAAGATTTTTTTTCTTTCAGTGTTTTGTTCATTTCTTTTTCTAGATTTGTCCTCACTTTTTTCCTACCAAAAGAGTTCGCGTAAAAAAACAGTCCTATATAGTTACTAACTGAAAAAATCCCCTTTTCTTTTCTTCTTTTCTACTCTTTCCGTAAATAAACCTCATACTAGATTAGTTTATTCCGTTATGTATCAATTCTTAACATGTACTCTAGTAAAAATACTCCCACAATGAGAAAATGAAGAAAAATACTCCACAATGTAAAAAATCATCCCAGAATGCTCTTTATATTACAATACTTCCCAAATGGTATCTCTAGTAGTACATATATACACATATACACCATATATATATAACATAATCTATATATATACACAATCTATTTGTTTTCCTAATTGTAACCATAGGGCGAAAATTTTAATAAGTTCATTAGGCTATAATTAGCTTTTAATTATGATGCTAATTACTAATATTCATATTCTTGTCAGCCATGAGGATCTACTATCCTTCATTTTGATAAATATATTCCATATCTTTTTGACTGATAGAATGCGCAAACAAAGGATCACGTTAAGGCAAAAAAAAATTTCGCACTAACGTCGACTCTATACAATAACAAAAGAGAATTTCGCCCTAGCGTAGGATATATGTATATACATCCACATACACACACATACCATCATATACACCATTACATAGCCTATACACACATACATCTCCATATACCTACATATACACATATACATATATAACCACACCCATATACTACATATACCATACACATCAATTTGGCACATATACATCTACAGACATCCCATCACAGACACCATAAATACATATTCATAAATATACTCATTACCTTTATAAGATTTCCAGTATGTTTACACTTAAACCCTTTTTCTGTTCTTTTCTGGATCTATAAGTGATCTTGTTTTCTCCTTCTGTTTTGATATTATTTTTTGTCATTTTTTTTTTAACTCAAAAATAAATAAATTTGAAATTGGGTAATTGTTTGTAAGATTAATTCTCATTTTTGGACTGTATATGGAATACCAAGCCAAAAATCAAAATAATTACCAATCATGTGTCACGTATCTGCAATATTCCATCCACCTCTGATTTTATCCAGATTTTATCTCAACACATCCATTTTTTCTATAGCACATATACAATTTTACAAAGCTCCCAAAAGGTTTTAATTTTTTTTTGAACACTTAATGAAACACTGTTCAAACTGTCCTATACAATCGCAAAAAATCGAAATGGAGAATTACTAAGTTTCCATTTGTATAGTGCCTTTTACCAGGAAATAATTATTGATGACATTAAATTTGAACAAATGACATATGACGAGTTTTTCAATAACAATTCCATTTTTAAATCAAAAAGAGTTTTTTTCCAAGTACTTGCACGAATGTTATGTTTTTTTCTTTTTTTTTTTTTAATATTTGATGTATGTATTCAATTTTGGATTCAAATCTGTGTTTAAGATTGTATAAATATCTTTCGTCTTCAGTAATGAAATGTGTTTGACATTGTTTCATTTACTTTGAAATATTGTAACTGGGGTCTCTACAATTGAAGATATTTTCTTGGCTACTTATCTTTGTCGTCCACTGCTTAGGAATGGCTATTGGTTTAATTTATCAAATAGAATATATGCATTGGGCTGCTACTTTTTTCATATAATTCAACCAATTTAAAATTCTATCACCATCTTATAATATCTTTCAAAGAAAGTATACGCATCTATCCAATCTTTAAGAATAAATTTTACCTTTATAGCTCGCGTCGTATTCCCCATCAATAGTTTTCTCCCAACCTCTGAAGACTCTCCTCTTTTTTACTTGCAGTGTATACCATGCCTTTAATACATCTTGATAAAAGGGTGGCAAATTATTATTCCTTCCTATTTGTTTTATACGTCTTCACTATACAATTAATTCAACGCAACAAGATAAACCACCAATGCTTCGAAACCATGTTTAAATATTTTTGTTCCATATCAAAGTGCAATTACTTTCCATCTAAACGTCTTGATACCACCCATATTTATTTGCAAAAAGCTTTTCTGGTACTCAAGGTTGACCATTTGTAAACCACCAGTGCTCAATATCCTATATTTGGTATTTCGTTTCACATTCGTTTCAGCATAACCTTTTTCCTCTTGCCTAACCCCCACAAGAAGGTAAAGATGTTGTGTTTGCTCTTATAATTACATATCTTGCACATGTAACAACTTGCTTATATACAAGTTGTGAAATCCCAGTGTTTTAATAATGTCAATCTACCATAATTGTTAGTTGCCTTTCTTTGTTCACAACTATTTAACAGTATTTTTAATTTCGCCAGCTTAGGCTTCCAATTAATTTCTTCTTACGCATCTTGTCTTTACTAAAATATATCTCTAAACTTTTCAACAGGCTCTTCTGTCCCTTTATATGTGGCATTTAAGAGTTGGTTGGTTGTTTTTTCCTAATAAATCCCTTCTGATTTTTGTTTTGTTCATTAACTATACCACCTTACATGACTAAACTACCTTTGGATTTCTTTTCACAACATTGGCTCCGAATTTTGTATATTCACAAAAATGTGTATCATCTGCTTAATTGTAACGATTGTTAATTTCTAATTTTTTAATTTTTTAGGTTTTTTCTTTTTTTAATTTTTTAATATTAATTGACAATATATGTCTGTGGCAATGATAAATAAAGGGCAGATGAGGAACACCCTGTCTGATCCCCCATTTGTCCTCGAAAGAATTTGATAACCATCCGTTGACATGATACAGCTATTTATATTATTATATATGTCTTTACTCACCCCAATTTAATAACTTCTATCCAAACCAAAATGCTGTAAGACTTGACCAAAAGAGATTTCAATGAACTCAAAAGCTTTTTGAAATCTATGAACAATCGAGAGCATTACTTATCTTCTTTGCTACAGAAAGCTAAACATCGCAATTATTTTATTTTTTGACCATAATCTCCCGTTACATAACCACACCCTGATCTTCACTAATCGGATTTTCTTAGCAAGTTTTGAACTCTATTCGGCTAAAAGCAGATGTACAGTTTTGTAATCTTAATTCATTAATGAGGATTGGTTCGAAAATTGTCTAAATATTTTTTGTCCCCCTTTTTGTGTAAAAGGTTGATAATTCCTCTTCTTTGCGAAAGGACGGTTTCCCCTTTGCCGAAAGCTCATTTAAAATTGGTAACCAGAACTTAATGTCATTCCAAAACGTTTTATAAATTCGGAGTTAAACCTCACTCCCTGGAGATTTGTTGGATTTTAACTTTTGAATTTTTTGTTAATAAAATTTCTGGACTGCGATTTTTAATGTTTTTCACATACATGTGCGTCATCATTTGACAATGTTGTGTGATAGGTGTGAGTTTACATAACTAGCATTCAAGCAATCGTTTTCAACTTCCCTCCCTTGATTTGTATAATTACATAATTCTGCACTGTCTCCTTCAAGAATATCCTTTTGTGTTATGGATCTTTTTATGCCGTCCTTTTGTTTTTTAAATTCCATCATGGATTTTTTTACCTCCCCTTTGTTTCTGGATCGCCACAATGCAACCCTTAGTAATTTGTACTATATGTTTTTTTTCACAAGCTTCTCTTGTGGCTTCAACATCTTGACGTTATACGATTTTGGATCTTTTCTCCATATTTTCCTCAAGGTTTTTACTTCCTCCTCATTTTTTTGCTCATCACCCTTTTATTTGCAACTACTTCTCTTTTCAATATTTTATAGTGTAATCCTTAATACGACTTTTGCCTAACTCCACGACACTTGACTGGACAAACCGTTATTATTACGTTCATTACGACACCTATTGATTAATTCTCGTAAATCACGTTTATATAGCTCATCATAAATTAATGAGGAATTTAAATTTCCATATCCCGGTGGCCTTTATTGTAGATTCTTGTAATTTTCCTTTTTAATGACATAGCACTTATGTCATGTAATAGCTGGTCTGATATCAGTGTTTTCTACTAATTCTTTATCCTTTACTGATCGCCATACTCTAGCCGTGAGCTACATACACCAATGAAACTGAACGTGCCATGTGGAACTGTCTTTTTTCAGGCCAATTTGTTTTCTCCCAATATCTCCCATTTAAAATTACGAATCATTTTTTGTAGAGGTGTACAGTCTTCATATTCTCCTTTTGCACCTTTTGTAATCTTGTTCCTACATCTTTGTACACTAATTAAAATCCACTATTATTCCTATTGACAATACTCAATACCTAGGAAAGTTTCAATATCAGTTTTTCATGTGTCTTTCAAAAATTTTGAAAGATCAACCTCAAAATCAGCCCAAAATGGATTTTTTGGTCTTGTAACTTCTCAGTTATTTAGTTACTACAATCTTGTTCCATACGTCCTTGGTACACCTGTTAATATTGGCAGCTATTGAAAGAGATTAGATATGCTTGAAATGGCATTGTCCCTATAACTTCTTGTCTCCCTCCCCATCCCCATCCCCATCCGTGTTAAATAATAGTGCGAGATTGCTCAAGTGGTGTTCGTGCGCGTTGCAAATTGAAAATGAGGGCCGGGAACCAAATCTGCACAAAGTTTTTCCACAATGTTTGAACAAGATTGTAGAGGGCTGAATAATCTTTTTGCAGTATACAGACACTTTTGGCTACACTTTTGCTATTTTAGTTGAACCATGTCCTATCATTTTTCATTGTTATGATTTCAGAATCTTACAAAGTTTAAAAAAGTGAATAAAATCTGTGTACCTTTTTAAAGCGCGCTCGGCCCTTTTGGCAAAATATGAAATTTTCTTTTTCTTCAGTTTTGCTTATAAATAAAAGGTCTCGCCATTGAAGAAAAGAGTATATTTACCCATAAAAATAACGTACCCCAAAACACATAGGGGCAATTAATCACGGCCAAAAACATCCAGGTAATTTGTACATATGTGTGCTGTAAATTTGATTCAACAAATGTTTTCTATATAAGGAATATCATAAGACTCGTACTCATTGATATTAAAACACAAAGGGTACAGACATTGTGGTATGCTGTGGGAATTAAACTCCGACATTGTTTTTCGTGTTTCAAATCCCTTTCCGATGTCTGCTGAATTATTGACTCTGGAGTCATTTTTTTATAAAATCATGTCTTTGTTACACCTAAACATGCTGCAATTACATGGGACGTATAGGGCCATGGTCCCCGCTCACTACATAGCCTTGCCTAGACCCCAGCAACTCTTACCGAAGGTCAAATTTTGGTTCTGAAGAAACCTAGGATTTTTCGTTCTCATTTACCCTGGATATATTAGGGCTAAGGATGTTGGGTTTGGATGGGTATGATCGAAAAATGTGCCGCATCTTGTTCGCATTATTAATTTACACAGTACTCTATGGGATTAAAATTCATTTTTTTAGCTTTTCACACTCACAACGGGTGAAATAACAGAATCCCCAGATCAAAACTTACATAGGGTTTTAGGGTGGAGGGCCATTCTTTCATATGAAACTTTAATACTTAAATCGGGTCCATCCACCTTAACTCATTTCAAGGGTGCTGGCCAGCTTTACAACCAGCGCACAAAAAAAATGACAAATCTTGAGGGCACACTATTTTTTCAATGTGCCGTGTCTCTTTAATTAATAGCCAGCAGTAAACGTGTTCACATATTTTGAGTAATTTGACAATCCTCATTCTCACGTTGTGTGACTTATCAAGTAGAATTCAAATCATGATGAACAAAAAATAATCTTGTGTTGTTAGAAAATATACCTCCTCCTCTGCTCATGTCAATCAAGTTTTAAATATCTGTTCAGCAACAATTCCCGTGAAGGCATATTAATATATCGAATGTAATGCTACACCTCAGCGTTTTGATAGTCTCATTTATTCACAACACCAAATTAAACAAAAATGATTGCCGGCAACACCCTTTGACAACTATTTCGATATTTTGTTCCCTAGCTTCCTCTCTGTGACTTTAAGGGTATCATTACCTAATTGGGAGTAATAATTAGAAGCAATATGGAAACAACACTTATAAAACCATATTGAGTTTTTGAAAACTTCAAAGAGGGTGTGCAACATTAATCTTCTTGCCCTAATTTTGGTAAACTACTAATTTATCTAACACCCAATGTAGTAGATGTTAAAGCTCAACGCAAAACATGCAATGTCAAAACTTGGACTGGGTTTTTGTTCATTGAAAACTTTTTGTGAATTCTGGGGCTTTTTGAAGTAGTACTTGATTCTTTGGTAGGTCTAACCTATTAATAGAAACATGATGTAGCCAAATCTCTGAACCAGCCTTCAAAATTATAACAATTAGGAATTTTTTATCTTTTAGATCCATATGGTAATGGCCAATGCATAGTCCTTTGAGGGCACAAAAAGCACTTGTTCTCGTTAATTAAGATGTGCGCATTCATGAATCAATTTTCTGAAAGAAAAACGGGACAATACCACATTATTTGGAATGGTCTACGCACGTGAATTCAAAATACGAGAAACTTAATACAGAGAGAACACCAGTTGTGCACAATCATTTACACGGTCTCAACCATAGATGTAGATACTAAGTTTTCATAGGGTATTATATGTAATGTGAGAACAAGTTCCTCCCCAACAAACTTTGATCCATGGTTTACGACACTGATGGCTCGGTCAACGAAGACGCAACTTGTGGATTGCCTTTGATAGCACCACATACCCACAAAATCATTCAGACAGAACATTGATAGCTGCTACACGGTAACAAACAGAATTGGCAGCCAATTAGCGAAGCAATCCGAGACGGCAAAAACAAGCCGGTACAAACATCGTAATCCAACACAGACAACCAAGGTGCAAATCGCAAACATCCGCACCCCACATGGGGACAACATAGCAACTGAATAATGACATTAAAACAGACATAAGACAGCAACAAAAATTTCATCATCAACTGGCTCCCCAGGTCACATCGGGCATTCGGGCAACGAAGAATAAGCGGACGTCGAAGCCAAAGCCGGCACTACGAAACCTAGAACTGACATAATAATAACCACACAGTCGGCGCCAACCAAGAACACTTTCCAAACAAACAGCACATCACAGATGGCAAGATCAAATTCAAATCAACACAGTCAAAATCAGTAACTTGGAGACTTTCCCTCACAAACCCACTGCAAGCAACCAACGCACTCAATAAATTACAAAGACGAACTCAAATCACTATAAACAGAATGAGAATTG
This sequence comes from Ophioderma brevispina, assembly GCA_023653785.1. NCBI lineage: Eukaryota > Metazoa > Echinodermata > Ophiuroidea > Amphilepidida > Ophiodermatidae > Ophioderma > Ophioderma brevispina. Next base: position 26,885 of record JAMKCH010059508.1, on the reverse strand, counting down.
CAAAGCTAAAAACTGCAGACAAAATCATCGATTCATTATATACCATCGACTACTCGATCCAGATATACAATGTCAACATGTTCACGATCTCACTGAATGCCAAAGAACAAACCCCCACTCTCGCCAACAACTCTTCAAATCTACACCAGGCACAAAGTGGTAAGCAACAAAACACCAATCGCCAATCAAAATCCTCAAAACGCAAACAATACGCCAATACCAAGAACCCAACATTTACAAAATTACTTAACAACCACAACACTACTAAAGTAAAGTGTAAACCAGAACCTTTTAAGTAGTTCTTTTCAAAATCCAGGGTAAAGCAATAGTTTTCAATGACGGCGACAATGAGCAAAACATGTGAAACTGAAACCAGTCCTTGATATTGAGCAGTAAGTCGATATCAAGGGATTGACTTTGGTTGCCCGATGCATTATCTGATGATCTGTGATTTGATAAAAAATATCCTACGGTCACTTTAAAGTAATTGTCATCAACTTCTTGTATGATTGTACTTACTCACTGTACTATTTCTGTAGTGTGGGAACATGTATATTGACACAAATCAATCTGACGATGACAATCTACAATTAGTGTAGCAGTTATATGTGCATATAAGTGGATTGTGAATATTGTAGTGCTTCAACATAAACAGGGACATATAACAACCCCCAGCATGAAAACCCAGCAACCCACTATTCTAACTACTAACAGGGATTGGCATAGCCAGAGTTCAAGCTCAGAAGTGTCAATCTTATGTACACGGGAGCAGTGAATTTCATCAGTCCTGACAGTCAGTCAATGGTGTATTACGTCAAGGACTTCAATGAAGTCTGAAAATGTGCACCCTAATTATTCAAAATTCGGTTTTGAAAAGGGACGGTGATCAGGGTTGCCACCCACTGCTGAGTCACGCCCCGTCAATGCCCTTATATGTTTTCCCTGTTACCCGTTAGAGGTGTCTTTTTCAATATTGTTACTCTGCTAGTCCTGTGGGCTACTCACCATTACCAGGCGAGGTCTCTGGGTTTGCTTGCAGCCTCCAGTGAACTTGTGATTAGAGAGTAGTTCATGCGGAAACACGATATTTGTTGACAATGCCATATATGTATGGATTGATGGCAGAGTTAAGGGAGTGTTGAGCTATGGAAAATGGATCGAAGTTTCTGAACCAAGTTTATAACTAATGTTTCTGACAGAAAACATTAAATAAAACTTTTACCAAGTACGTCCCTGGAATGGGGCCAGACACACGAAAAACCACAAGCAAATTGACAATCAGCATGCGCAGCATTGTTTTGGGTCTGTAAGTTATTCTGCTGCTGGTCCTCTCTGGTAGCAGTGCGGCGACCAAAGACACCCATACAATTCGGCAGTAGAGTAAGTGGTAAAGGAGGAAAGAGCCAAAAATTAAGGGTACTTTACACGATTGCTGAGCTGTATAAATGTTTCAGCTGGTGGCAGTGATAGATTGACAACATTTGGTAAGATTCATACTTGGCTTGCTGGGCCAATCAATACAGAATTTCCTCGGGTTTACTGAAAGGATAACAGAAGATGAAGAGCAGATTAGAGCAAGAAATCCATGTACGTGGTGCTGTTCTCACCACACGTGATGTCAATGGGTGGACAGATAGCCAAAAATTGTCATAGCTACTAAAGTGCTGAGACACATGAGCAAAAGTAGGTTGAGTGAATCATATATAATAGGGGACGGAAAACCTGTGAGGGTTAGGAATAAACAATAGGGCACAACTATGATAACTCCAAAATACATGAACAGCCATAATATAATGAGCATCACGTCTGCTACAGCTAGATTAGCTTAAATAAAAGTTGTTATTGTTCTCATGTGCTTTTGAATAAAATAAGAGCAGAAAGCCATGTTTCCAAGGAGTCCAAAACCACATACTTTACGGATAAACCAAGTGACGTCACCTCCTTCTAATGGTGTGAAGAGCCACCTGGCAAGGTCTTCATTGGTGTTCATTGTAAAGTCCAAATATTCTCCCTGGTGATCTGAACATGATGTTGAGTTTTGAGGGTAAGATTTGCCATCTGTGGATGTGAAATTCATTTGACCACTGGAATCAATGTTGCTTGATTAATTTTTTGTTCCATGCATTTTAATGGGACTTAGAGAACCTGTAATGAAGTGTTTCCGCATTAATTCCTACTGTCATGTACTAGTGTTTTGTTGCTAATATTTTTTAAATGGCACAGTTTGATAATTACAGGGCGTTTTGAAGATCTACACGACTAACAGCTTTGTAAATATGTGTAGCTCAGTGAATCTCATACTTGATGATATATTCTGGTGTTACTTGTAAAACCATTTCTCATCTCAAAGTTCACAAACAGATACTGCTGCAGGTATGTTTTTGGTCTCAGTCGCTCTGACAATCTACAAATATTCACGTTGGTGTAGGTTCAGTATAGTACATCTCAAGACCAGAGGAGTAAACACAGCAAGATGTTGATGGATATGCATCACACGCTGTGTTTGAATAGACTTCTGTTTGCTATGGCTGGTGGTGGCAAATTCAGAAGTGCAATTTCATGCGTCTTCTAAGTTGTAAACACTAGTCTGGCTTATGTGCCAGAGGATGTGTCTAAAGCAATCCCAAATGCCACATGATTTGGAAGTTGCACCTGGCTTGAAGTCATGTGACCATACAAGAAACCTATTCACACCACACAAAACCTAGGACTCCATGTTTATAATGCAAAAGATATTCGTAAGTAAAGGAAATTTGATTTTGCTCTGGACATGATATACCATTCCAAGTAACCAAACTACTGTAGCTGCAGTGTGGTCCAGTGGAAAAAGCGCAGGACGTGATTCAGTAGGACTGTTAAATCGTTGAGTGCGCAGACCCCATTGTGGTCAAGTGTTTGTGTCCCGGCAAGGGACTTAATCTCAATTCCCTCGTTGACCCAAGCGAAATCTGTTCAGGGAGCGGTTATGGGGATATTACACAGCTTGTGGTATAATACTCCAAATCAGTTGTCAAAAGTGTGTTGTCGCCGTTGATATTTTTGTTTTATTCAGTTTTGTCATAAATAAATGAGACTTTCAAAACAGCTGTGATACGATCTAATTGCTGATGGGCTTGTGCACTTGTAAGGCATCGTCTTGAGAAGCCACCTTAGATAAGCCGGAACATGATTGTGACGATTTTTTAAGGTGGCGTAATGATTTAATGATAATTGCAACAGCACTTTCAGCCTGTTTGCGGGGATTAAGCGCTATATAAAAAATGGTTTTGTTATTATATTATTATTTTGCCCAATAGATTAGGGGGGTGGTAGCGCTAAGGAGTCCGCTCTTTATATCCCTGAGTACTACTATGTGTGAGTATAGTACGTACAGTGATATTATTATGTAAAGCATTATGGGATTGGTCTAAACACTATCTCGTTTTGCCCTTACACTGTTGCGTCCCATCTAATGGTACTGCTATATTTCTATCTTCAAAACACCGAGAATTTTAATACCACATTATTTTGGAAATTGTATATATTGATTACATTAATGAATCCATTGCCTATGTTCCATGACAAATTGAGTATAAAAGGTATTTGAGTGGTAGTTATTAAAACTCTTTGAGGGGTAACATAAATAAACTGATTACAAAAGGAATATTTATAGTAGTCACTAGGGTGTGATAGTAATTTTGAAAAATTGCTTCATCAGAATGAATTAGCTTTAAGGGGAAATAACCCTTTTTGAAGGCTAACAATAAATAAGTTAATGAAAATAATACTTTTCTATATGTTGTGTGAAACTATCGGAGGGCTTCCTTTCAATGGTTATGGTCGAAATGAACTTCACAAGTTGAAAATTTCCTATGATAATTTGTTGTTTTCTCAAGCTGCATATTTAATTTTTCTGCTTCAAAAACTACATATCTCAAAAAAATTGTTGAAAATTCAAGCCCACTATTTCTAATATAATAAAACGTAAAGAGCATTTCCAAATATACTTAAACTTAAAAGGACAGTGTTTTAGTGATCCATTTTCCAAACTTAATAGCAAACTAACTCTAGGAGTAAAGGAAAAGATCAAAATAGAAACACATGATTTAAGGAGAAAGTTATGATGATCTACGCGCATTAACCGTCCTAAGGGCAAAGGTTCTCTGTCGATAAATTGGTCTCAAAATTAGATAATGTGAAGTAAACGAAGGAACTATGATATACATTTATCAAGATATTTTCCGAGTTACTTGATGAATGTATACCATACCAAAAATGTTGTACTATGAACAGAAAAAAGACCAATTTCCCCATGATAAAAGGGAATCTTTAAACAATATCAACAACAAGATAGGAAATGTTATAAATGAGTAGTACTAAAATGCCAGTGAAGACAAATAGTGCGGTTTAAACTTTAGAATTAAACTTGCATAATCTCATTACATTAATTCAAAAAACACAATAGAAATAGCATGCCAAAAACATGGAAAAAATTAATTTTGGATTGGATGTAATAAAATCCAAATATTACAAAGGAAATTCAAGAACAGGTGCGAACGATTTAGAAAGTACCGATTCCCTGTGTCAATAATGCAAAAGACAACTTTTTGGTCCTAAACTTGATTATCATTCGGAATACATTGGTAAGGGAATAATTAGGATTACTTGAAAAACCCCTTTCAACATAGTATTTACTAGTTGGCACAGTATCTTGGCATGTTTTTCGATCTGTATGTCGCAAAGTAAATCATTTGAAAGCTTTTTCAAATATACATTTTGTTGCTTGAGTTGCTCTTTATTTAACACCTCGCTTGTAAAAACGGTGCAGCATGGGCTGACATAGAAACACCCGAAGAGCAAACCCTGAAAACCAAAAGTTGCAGTTTTTATTTTGCAATGGTCACCTGTGTGTTACAAACTCAATGATATGGTGTATTGATTTTACACAAGAGGGTTCCGACTGATATGAGCGAGAAAGCCTACTTGATATTTGAGGTGGGGTCATGTATTCGTGTGCAGTACACTGCAATGCCACTGAAAAATCCAAAAAACTTTGTAACTTGGTTTAGGGGTTTGGAATCTTGGAGTTCTCTCTCAGCTGTTTTTGAAAAAGCCTTTTACAAGCGGCGTGTTAACCTGGCAACAAATGTTATTTCACAAATGTTCAAAATGGTCGGGCTGGCACAATACTGATCGAAAAAAATGCCAAGTACTTTTTGTGCAGCTGTATATGACACCAATAGTTAAAGATTAATATCATTAAAATAATGAATTGTTCTCAAAATCAAAAGCATTATATCCTTAAAATAATGAATTGTTTCTACAAAAAACAAAATCTAGGCCCACAACAACATAAGCAATTTTATTCTAAAGGTCTAGCAAAGGAGGGATTAGCACACCATTAAACTACTATGTTAACTATCAATATCAACAGGAACTTTTCCCAAAAATATAAAAGATTGCAAACGTTATACCAATTGTAAAAAAAGATGACTGAAGTGTACTTCACATTATTGACCAATATAAGCATTGCCATGTTTCTCAAAAATTTAGAAAAGACTTGTATTAACAAGTGTATGAATACAAAGATATTTAAATGACAAGCAATTGGTTAGATTAATCGTTCACATACTGGCAATTGTTGAACTAGTGGATAAAGTTGTTAATGCAGTTGAAAAGAGGTGAATGAAATTACTGTTGGTAGTGTTTTGGACTTGTTCAAAAGGCGTTTCACATATCAATCATGGGATTTTTTACTCACAAAATTGACGTATAATGGCTTTAGTAGGGATCATTATTGGGATGGTCAAAAAGACTACCTTAGCAATGGAAACATTGTTTATTTGATTTGTGTAAATCAGACCTACACGAGATTGCTGTGGCATCACAAAAGGTTCCATACACGGCCCCTGTTTTATGTTAGGATGTTAACGACATTGCAAAACATCCTCAATATTAGGAATTCATAACATTTGCTGATGGACACCCATTCTATATTCGAAAGATCTATTCAATAAAATACTTAATTAATAATGAGTTTGATGAATTACAAACTGGTTTAAAGCCAACAAATTGTATGTAAACAAATTTGGTATGCTAAACTAATGAAAAACTTCTACCCGAACGTTACTACGGTCCCTCTATTGTACATAATTTCCCTTATCTAAATTATGGGAAATGCAGGCAAAACATACTTGGTAAAATTTCAACTTCAAAAAACTGGCCTAAGAAACAAAATAAGATCGTAAACTTCAGATGCCATTGGACCTTGGTTTTGCATATAAATTGTTAACTATATATGACTGTCTAGATAATCCCAGATGGTGCATTTATGTACAAAAACATAAATCTGCCCAAAAGTATTTGACAATATTTTTCAAAACGAGGAAGGAAAAGGAAATTTTGCATGACCCATCCACCCACGCGATGGCCAACAATTTAAACTTAAGAACAAAAACGGCGTTTGTATCAAAAATGTTAGGATGTGGTGGACCTATTTCTGGAATCATTGAATTAATATTTAAATTTGTAAATTCAGTGGTACACTTCCGAATCAATACTAAAGCATGAGCTGATCAAGGGAGGGGCGAGCGGCCTCCCGGTATGCAAAATTCGTGCAAAATTCAGCCATTTTGAGTATTTTGCGACCAGGTACAGCATTTCAGCCCCCAGGCGGGTAATTTTGACATTTTTCAAATTCCTGGATCCTCCATTGAAAAGTGACTAATTTGAATTATGAGTAATTTCAATCTTTTGGACCATGGATGTGTGTGCTTGCCATGTGTGATTCGTTATTTATAGGTTATTGTATAATATGATCTTCTGTGTACGCAACTTTGATTTTTTGTTTTTAGGGGGATATCCGTGTCTGGCCTTTTTGTTCATCTCCACCGTGTTGTATTATTTGTTCCGTATATATTTTTGCATGGGAAATAAAGATTATGATAGATAAAAAAAAAACACTGGCTCAAGGAATCAAGGGGGATATGCTGATTGACTTATGACCCTACAGGACCTTCGATCCATTTGGTTAAAATCTATACAGTGTTCATAACTCGGGTGCATATGCCCACAAAACTTGCTCAAAAAGAATGGGATGAGGATCATAATGGATCGTGCACAGATGAAAATAAATGACCCCCTAACTGACCTTTACCCATTTGGTGAAAAATCTAACCAAAATTTCTTCTGTAAATAGTCATTTACAATCACCAAATTTGTCATAAAGAACCACTGGCCAAGATAATGAGTATATTTTATTGACCCTTAATGACCTTATGTGTGTGAACTTCAATGCCAATTTTGAAGCAAATCTGTAAAACAAACTATTTCTTCGGCAAATAAGTGCTATGATCACCAAACTTGCACACAAGAAAATTGCTTCATCAATTCATAAATTCTACAACACACACCGTCCCAATCCATGAACAACATGTGGGCGAGAGACTGGTTAGTGATCACTGTTATTACTTTCATCATTTTTTTTTTATGTTGCAGGGACACACTTGCACTTTGCATTGGAAGTAATGGACTGATGCAGGCCACCTAAGGCACCAACAAAAAGCAAGAGCACAGGGTTGGTACTAATGAACACCCCCCCCCCAGGACACCTACGGTTTTATGGTATAAACTCAAAAACCATTGCCTGAAAACTTATCAGGTTGTGATCGCCTATAGTAGCACTTAGACGAGATGTTTAAGAAGCTTCCTTTGGTTTTTCATGGTATCATGAATTTTGAATTTTATAAAGTGCAATGAGAAATTCAAGGCATTTACCTATTGCATACTTCTTTTGTGAATTTCATTATAGATGAGATGCGCAAAAGATTTCTTACCTTGTATTTGTATAACAAATGTTCTTAAAATGATTTGCTTTTGTATTTCAATCTAAAAACAGAAAGCTGAATTTTATATTTGTTCCAATCAAAAATGATTCAATTTCACAAAAAGTTTTACTTAATCTTTGAGATGGGGATATTTTACTGAAAAGTTTTGCATCAGTGAAAAAAATCTTCAATATTTTTTAAGGGTACTGATATGTGAAAGTTCTTGTTGCACCTTTAAGATCATCAGTAATGCCTTCAGAGCAAAATTTAATTCAAAACATACCAACTGCATTAACCACAAGCTGCTAGATCGTGCTCAACAAGGGGTGTTCACGTTGTTCACATATGCTATAAGCATAGTTCATTATCAAGACATTGTGTGACTGCGTACTAAAAACCCACGCAATGAATAAAAAATGATTGTGTAAGTGATCTTGTAGAACCAAACACTAATAAAATATCAAATTCGAGCAAAGGCATCCCACAGTATTTTAGTATGATTTAATACCCAGGGACATAATGTTAGCGCAGTTAAATGTACCCATCCAACGCTACAAACTGAGCCCTGGTAGAGAGCATTCCATACCTCATAGTGAAAGCTACATGATCTACACCTGTGCGGTTACAGGGGGTGTTAAATCACTTTTAAGAGCAGGGGTAGAATTTTCGTCGCTGTGTGCGAGAATCAGTCTGAGTCCAAAACAAATTTTGCGGGGATCATCTAATTCACTTACTGTGTTAAGTTCGTATCATTTACGAGAATCAACATTGTTTCATGCAAATCATCCTATTTTCCCGTTACGAGAATCTTTGCGAGAATCGATCTCGGATTGCTCGCGAGTTTAGCCTGAAGAGGATTTCCTCATTTTGAAATTTGTTAGTGCCTAAATTTTAGCTTTTCTTTGATTTTCAGTCTGTTGTTTAGGAATTTTACTCCTTTTTTCCTGTTCCTCTTTTTCTTTTTTTTGTCCATTGCCTCACACCCATGTGCTTAGGACAAAAGGTAATCTTCTTGGTTCATATTACTTATGTGGTTACAAAGAATATAACCTGAAGGTATTTCTAAAAATTAATTGACAATGTTTTAAAAAAAATAACAAGATTTTATTTTTTGGGGGTTGTTGACAGAGTGAGGAAAGTTTGACAACACTAATTACAGGAGTCAGGACCAAGTGATAATGCATGACATTTGTCTATCAAGCCAAGCATCAAGGAGGGTAAGAGGTGGTTTTGAAAACTATTTCTGGTCAGACTTGTGAAACTTGTATTATAAAATAAAAGTATGTACAAATGTTGTTCTGTAAGTTGGGCTCAGAGTCATCTATTGCAAATTCGGTTCACATAAAAAGTGGTTTATAGTGCAGAGACAGCTGTGAATTTTTTAATGTTTTTATGTTAATATGGACTCAGACCCTGATGATTACCTTTTGCAACGGCTAGCTGTTTTTTTTTGGGGGGGGTAAGAATTTTAATTTCATGTGGTTTTTTTTTCATAATTTCTTTTTTCCTCTGAACTCTTTTCCTGCTTTTTAATTTTGGTCTTAGCTTGGTACATTTCAAATTATTTTACTGTTGTTTTTTTCTTCTTTGTTACTGCTCAGCTCAATTGGGATGTTCTGTCATTTCAGTTATTTTGAATTCATGTTTAATTTTTGTGTTACCGTGCCCTTGTTTTTGTGGTTTTGGAACTGTGGATGTAGTGGGGCTAGATGTGTTTGAACATTGCAAGAATTATGGGATAGTGCACCAATTCCCATTTTGCAATATTCCTTTTGTTCCAATTTTCTCTTATGGTGGGAAAGTGTGTTGGGTTGTCATGTTTGTGTGTATTAAAGTATATGGTGTTTGTGAAAGAATGTGATGTGGTGTAAATTCCCTTTTTTAACAAGAGAATGTGCATCAATACACCAACAAAATGAAGGACATTAGGCCAAGTCTGTCTCAGAAGACCCGCTTGACATAAGTCATTTTAGTAAAAAAATGACCATTTTAGTTGTACAGCTGCTGAAAAGTGGCCTGACAATTAAAACAAAAAACCCAAATGGTGGGTACGCAGTTTGTGTCACTGCTATGTTAACTCAGATCCATGGAAGAAAGAGATAAGAAAGACACCACAATATCTACTTGCATGTTGACCAATCCATCTGCCGCCCCATCTTGTAATTCCTTATTCATATCCTCACAAGTACCCTTCGAGGATAATCCTAATCCGATTTTCTCCCTTGAGAAAATTCAAGGGCGTGGTGTTTCTTCATCTGTGTAAAAGATTACAGGTTTCGGGAAATAAGTGAATCACATGCGCTGCATGCTGGGAGACAATGAACAAATATGGCAGCTTCCAGGAAACACTGGTCAAAACATTCAAATTTAGTCAAAATGTCATCCTTTTTTCCACACACTGGGCAGTCGTGGACACAAAATGCTGAATGCATAATGATGTACTTCCACTGCCATATCTCACGAAAACAACATCAAACACCCAACCAGAGACAGCTGGAATATTTGTAATATACTATAATAATTTCACGATTTTTCGATTTGTCCAAAAAAATTCTCCAGTAAATATTGCTCGCCGACCAACGAGTGCAGCAGAGGGGGAATTTTTTTTGGCGATCAATGGGTTTGTCGTTGTGATTGCCATTCCTTTTGTGCCGGTGCAATGATACAAGATTAAACTTGGATGGTGGAAGTTGTTGTGGTTCCTTCTTATCTCTTTCTTCTACGCTCAGATGTGTGACTGTGAAAGTGATTTTGTCTCATTTTGTGTTGGAATTCATTCGTTCATCATTGTCAACTCTTTTCCATTCTTCACTTTGCAGACATAGCCCAGCTTCATTTGAAATCTACTCTGCGTTGCTTATACAACATCTTTCTTAAACACAAGCAGGCAGACAACAAAATCTGAGTGCTAGTGCCAGGTTTTCTGTTGCATTTTTTTTTCTTTCGCAGATTTTATTTTCTGAATGCATAATCTTTATACCATCTTTACTTTCAATCACAAAGCATTGCTTCTTGCAAAACACTCTTCGGTATTGAGATCTTCCTAGCTGTTTTTTTCTTTATCTATTATTTCTTTCTTTAAGGGATTGGCCACCTTTTCATTCTACTCAAAAAAGTCAGAAATTTAAAATATAAGACTTTCATGGGGTTTGATTTAATATCTATAGATCTTTCCAATTAAATGCAGAATTGTTGAGAACTTAATTAAATATTAAATTGAATACAGTGGTGGCACCAGGATCAACATTTTTTGGGGGAAGAAAAATTTTTGTTGGGGGGGGGGGCAAGGTGAAGCAAAATTTGCAGGCAAATTTTCACACACATAATTGCAATTTTAATGGTAAAATATACAAATATGACATTAAATATTTGTGCAAGAAAAGGGGGGATACCCCTACGCCCTCTGTAGCACCACCACTGATTGAATATATTATTTTCATGTAAACAGTTGCTCTTGTGGATTTCTTTTTGTAGTTGTAAAAGCCGGATTGAATGGGCCTTAATCATTTTATCAGGCATTTAAAATTATTTTGAGCCTAAAGTAAATATGATAAATATTAATACAAGTGTTACTGTTGAATGCATTGCCATTTTTGAATCTCTTGCAATGTGCTTATGAACAAAATGCTGTTTCATTAGCCACAGTGAAATGCAAAATAATTGCATTTTAGATTTTCCAGTAGAGAATCCACTATTTCAAAATGCCAGTAAATTATAATTAAAAATTTGTCAGCTTTTCCACAGATTTGAATGTGCCAAAGTCTAATTTCTTTCATAGAAAAATTATAACATTATATGAAATGTGAATTTTAGTTCTAAAGGGAATGGTGGCTTATCCCATAAAGAGTCAATGGCAAATGTAACAAATACATGTTGCTCTAGTGGGTATAATTTTATTGTAAAAAACCCAAACCACTCCAACAAATTAAGTAGGAAATTCTATCATGTGAGTGAAGACCTCAAAAAGTAAAGATGGACACTTTGCTGTTTTGCCTTATATATTTTGAGGCACTTTGCTGCACAAATCTTTAACACTTTTGTTTTGTTTTTCTATTTATCACTTTGCATGATGACATCTGCTTAACAAACTTTAATTTCACACACAAACACACACACTATTGCTTTACCTTCTTTTTGACAATTTTGTTTTGCATGTGTAAATTTCATCCTTTGTGCCCAAGTCCAAAACCCTATTTAACACTTAAGTGCCTAAGGTGTTTTCACTCACGTTGGTGCCTAAGGGGGGGTTCCCCCCTAAGGAAACCACTTTCCCGATGGAATTTTTAAATGAAACTCATACCACCTTTGAGGGGGCATAAGATAAGAGTTCCGGTTTATCGTCTGGAAATTAGGGGCAAATCATTGTTTTCAAAATGCGTCAAAATCGGTCAAAAAGTAACATGTTTTCGCGACCCTGCTTCCACAGCATACACATTGCAAATGATTTTGATGTTTATATCTGCTCTAGAAGGACCAATTTACATATATTTAACACAAACACTACCATTTTGTACATTCTTGTATTTTTTGTGGGTGCAGTCGTATTTGCCATAGGTTTGTACAGCAATGGCGCGCAGTCGCTCAATGATGGAATCGCTTCTTTTCAGCACATAAAGGGTTAATTATTTTTTCTGATTATGTAATTAATTTTGTTTCATTCATATGAACATACATAAGCAGAAAAATATTTCTTGCAACACGGTTTGCTAATTTTTATTTTTAAAATCACACTCCCGTTGGTGCCAAAGGGGGGGTTCCTAGGGACCCAAGCTAATTATCTCATTAACGGGCTAGAAATTTTAGTAATTTTTTTATGGAAAGAAGCGCATCGATAAGTTACACAATTACAAAAAATTAGAATTGGAAAATATTTTTCACGACTGAGAAATTGCCGAAAAACAAATCTTGGGTACTATGGAACCCACCATTAAGCACTTAAGTGTTAAAGTACCATGTGTTAACTGCCGGTTAGCTGCTACTACTACTCTAATATATTTTCACGTTTGTTTCACCAAAATGTCTTGAGTGTTTACTTTATTTGCTTTGCATCATTTTACTAGATAATTATATTTCAAGTCCAAAACTCAAATCCCACATTGCTGTGACCCCCAATTGAATTGATTTCTCCCAAGATAACAACGCTTATACTGCAAGTATTTTATATAGATATTGTACAAGTTTATATTATCTAACAAGGGTAACACTAATAAGTATGTTTACCTATGACATTATGTATGAAAAGACTTGGCATGCAACAGAAAGTAGTGCCATCATTGTTATGTTTTTGTTGACACTATGTTGACATACTATACTCCATTTACTTTCCTCGAGCCAGTGACGTCAGCGCAATCAGACAGATGTTTTGCGTGTGCATTTTCACACCACCTTTATATGCGCGCGTGGATATACCAGCCCTGTGAATTAACGCCCGCGTTTTCTTTTTGTGAGCACTGCAAAATACTGCAAAATGGTAGCTCCCACATTGATTCGTCGTTTGGGATCTTTGGTATATTCAACTGCTTTATTTTGGATTTAAACATAACATAGGTAAGTACAAACAACATTTTATGGTTCAAGATGATATTTATGATCGAATACAAAGCCGGGTAACCCGATTACGAACGATTTATGGTGCAGGAATTGCATTTGCGTGGAAGCGCCAAATTCGGCAGTCGTTAACTTGTTATGACCGTTTAAACGTTCGGAAATACAGACCGTGTAAATGGATAGGAAATTAAACGGTAACTCCCAGCTCTAGTGTTGTTTGTTTAGGCTAACATTCTTTGTATGTGTCGATTTACTGAATTGTACGTTGACATCAGGCAAGACAATAACATGGCACAGCATTTTCCAAACATTCCTTTTTATCCTCCCTGGCTTTTTAGCCATGGGGAAAGTTGTAATTGAGCAAATGTCTCATCTGTCAATTGTCCAGACGCAAGTGTGGCTTACCAACAAAAATGCTCAATGTGATTTCAATCCAACTAGGACCTTGATTTTCCTCAAATGAAGACCTATCAGTGTCATTAGTCAAAGGTCCATAGGTCAAGGCTCAAAGGTATATAGGCGTTTGTCTAAACCCCACCCCCCCCAGTGGGGAATCAATATGGAGATGAGCCTATCTCCCACACAATTGTTGTTATTTGGGTGTTCCACCTTTGGTGAGGGGAACTAAGGGGCCTGTTTGAGAGAATGGTCAAAGGTCATTGAGGCCAAGCCTAGTTATAGCATTATTATTATTATAATGCTTCGGTATTCAACTTTAAAACTTTCAAACACTGTCATGAGTTGTCTCTGTGGTGGAAGATCTGACCAAGCCGAATGTCATTTGGTAGTTAAAGTCAACAGGACGGTGTACAAGTTTACTGCTGTATGTATAATCAAATTTGGGATCAGCAAGTCCTGTCGTCTGCCCAAAAAGTCAAGTCATAGACTCTAAAACAATACCAGCACATTTTTGAAGAGCACCCCAATTTTCAAAAAATGAATTTTTGCACAGTATGTCAGTATGTCTAGTAAAATATAATGTGAATGGTAATGCTTAAAAGTGTGTATTTGTCAGAAAAGAAGTGATTTTGTACTTAGAATCAGAATATCCCCCAATTGTATGAACGGGGGGTGCGAAAAATGCCAAATTCTGTCCGTCCATTGAGAAATAGTGCCACCTCACTAAATGAATCTAACTCTGATGAACCAACTGAACAACTAATGAAGAGCATAGACACGTTCTTGTGCAATTTTACCGGTCTTTCATTTTGAAAGGACATTTCCAGCAGCTGTTGAATTATACGGCGATCTCTGATATTACTTAGTCTAATTACAAAAACTGCTATTAAGTCCTTGTATTGGTGCGACTAGTTTGACAGCAATATCCTGGTCTCTGTTGGATTACAACAGAGCATAAAAATACTGTTACGGAGAGATGCTCTAAGCACCAACTATAAAGCATGGAACACCGGCCACTTGGATAGACTGCGATGCTTATAATCTTTACATTTTCACACATGCATTCATTGCCCAACGTCAGGTACAGCTTCCAACACCAACAATTTGTTGTTAATGCAATGAAATTTACGTTACACTGGAATTAATCAGTGCTAAAGAAATTAATCAGGGCATCAATGAACTGTAGCTTTAGTAACTTGAACTCATGTTGTGGGCTTCCAAAACCATGATTTGTCTGTTAGCGTGATGAAATAATAATCAGGCAGTAAATATTCAGTGTTAGATACCCATTCCTTCTTCTGAGATTGTCAGGAAATTCTAGAAATCCATGCCTACGTGCCAGAAAATACATAACTCTTTGCCAACATGCTGATTCCACTGTCAAAATAAATAGCACTTGTGTGGGTTGAGTCACTGGTTTAGACAAGGTTTAAAACTTTATTGAAAATTGCTTGACGCTAATGGTATATTCGTAATTAATAGTAATTTATTAGAGGGAGTTATTTGGAAAACAGCACAGATCCTGAAATGTGTATGCATGTGTCAAGGATTTAGCTTGTCCATGCCTAGAGTTTGTTAGGATAATCCATTATAATCTTTGGAATAAACTTTTCATTTGTGCTGGTAGAAGGCATTGGGTAAAATTCACATACCTTGAATTTTAAGGCCCTTTAACATACTCCGCACACAGAAACTAAAGCAAATCTAACAAACTGTAAGCTTGGCAGTCAAGCTCAATTTAGACCATATGCATACCACATAGCACTTTCACAAGTTTATAATTATAAAGACCTTGAAATACCCACTTACATTAAAATTGAAGATAAAACTACACAATCCTTGGACTTGGTCTCTTTCCCCAATTGCTATAATTATATACTACATTTACTCAGTCGTGTATCATTTTTATCTCCACACAAGTTCAACTAAGTCTTAGTTTCTGCTAGAATCATGTATTTTGTCCCAATTTCTTCAATCTGTATATAATTATATAAAAATTAGGGTCCCCTTGCTGTGATGAGAGCAAATACAATATTGCATTGCTTCATTTTCAAGAATTTGGATACAAGAAAAGTGCAATAACTTTGCTCCCTGGAATGTTATGATTGCCTATATAAGGTCTGCAGCTGCTTTGTAATTAGCATATTGCATAGCAGTCCCCTCCAACCAACAAGAGTTCCGATTCACCGTACTTGTTAAGATTTTCCTTCATTGACACCCTTTTCCACTCCATCTTAATATTTTAAAGAGTGAGCGGGTACAGTTTACTAGTGTGTGCGTAACAGAATGAAGTGGCAGGACTCACATCCTAAAATAATTGCAAATCGTTGAGGTTTGAACCTTGCTGGCATTCAGCACATTTTTCTCCCTGAGTAAGATACTTAAAGGCTGATTTCAGAGATTTCGAAAGGTATAATTGTTTGTGTGTAGTAATTAAAATGGTCTCTAGGACTAAAGCGAGTCACCTAATGCTTAATTCCAAGTTAAGACATGGATCGTATTTCGTTTTGCATGTAGGGCAAGCATTTATGTAGAGTATAAAGTGCTATATGAGACCGTGTCTAACAACTTTCCAGATCTGGAATTTTATATTAAGTTGGATGTTCTTCTAAGACTTCGATTTGAGCTTAAGTTATTTCACACAGTGACTAGTATTTGAACAAGCATTATATATGCCCCAAAAAAAAACTCGATTTGTTTGAAAAATGAGTGCGCCCCTCATTGGAATCTGAGTCATCCTTTAATCTCTATTGCCCCATCGACCCAAGTGGGAAATCTGGGTGCTGTTGGCTGTGCAAATCTAAGTCTGATAGAGATACAGTGTGCACTTGGCCAGCTGCCACCCTCGATGAAGCAACAATGGTTTCCTGATGGCAGCGGTAATAAGCAACAAAGGCACCAGCGCTTGACGGTGTTTATGGTGAAAAGCCTATATAAAGCTAATTATTATTATTAATATCCATCCTGATACTTAAAAATTACACGGTAGTGTTTCTGCACAAATTTTGTTTTATATGCACTTAAATTGATCTGCTCACCAGCTTTCAGATAGACATTCTTAATAATAATTATTATAAAATCTCTTTATCAATGTTGTTATAACTAACATTGTCCATAACAAATGACGTAGTTTTGACATGATGATAGGGGCCCTGCCTGTGTTTATGAATTGACTTCCCTGTTCCTGTCACTCGCCAAACTTTCAGTCAAATTCACAATTTTTTTTTCAAATCAGAAAAAAAGGTTCTTTTAATTTGAAGAGTTCACAAAATTCTGAAAAGGTGTAGTTACAGAAAATGCTGCATTAATACAATTTTATCTTTGATTTTCACCCTGGTTTATCAACAACAGATACTGGCAACGTCTTTCATTTCGAATCACATGAAGGGCAAATTTACAATATTTCACAAACATTTACTGATTGTATGCAATACTTTGTGTGTATTTAAGGCCAACAGACTGTATTTACTATATCACTTTTTGTTTAACTGAAAAAGATGGGATTTGTGATTTTTCTAAGGGTGCTAATGGTGTCTGTTTAAAGGGATTAGCAGCGATTTTCTAATCTGAAACATCAAAAAACTCATCAAAATTCATATTTTGGTATTTTTGTTACTGGCATGGATATGCAAACATGACCTGCAAGTGGTTGGCTTGAAATCCGTGTATTAAAGACAAGGCAGTACTTTTTATCTGATTCTTTAATTTCTATACGTGCGTATCAAAATTCCGACTTGAGATCAAAAAAGCCTTTCTCGGTGAATATCCCAGATTTTAAGCGTGATATTGTGCACCATGATAAATACAGTTTGACCTCAGAAACAAACATTATTGATCTTTGTTTATTCTGTGCACATGTAAACCACAATCAGCTGTTTATTGTCGATTTTGAGATGTCATCGCTGTATGTCTATTTTTCACTATTTGGTGGTTTGTTTCTACATTAAAGCAGTTATATGGAATTGTACACACTTATCCCTGATTTATAAGTTAAAAATGCATTTCCACATTTTTCGTTTCTCTCGCAATATCGCTGCTAATCCCTTTAAGTCCAAAACAATTTCACAGATAAAAGGGATTATTTTTTACAATAAAGAGGCGATAAGGGGGGGTGTTTTCAATTCCTACACACAAGCCTGAAAGTAATGGCACCAGGTTGGCTTCAGACAAACGGTAAAAACCTGTAATGCAGTTCATTCATTTGAGTGGAACTTATTGAATTGAAAATCATTTTCTTTATATTTATTACAATATAGGGGTGTAAATGATGCATGCCCAGACATAAAATTTGTCAAAGTTCAGTATTATATTCAGCAGTGTCACAGGCAGGGCCGCTATACTGCTAATATTGTTTAGTTTTACCAAAGAAAATGCCAATTGAATGATGAAATAGCAAGACTAAAAAAATAATTAACATTCACAGGACTGAAGATACACTTTGTTATGTATTGCCTGGGTTGTTCTGCACCAAATGTATTGCATCTGCCTGGATCTAATCTCAGCTATTGATACGAACCCGTTACTCATTTCTAATCCAGTATATTGTCTTTTCTTGTTTTTATAATATATACAGATGTGGTGAACCTTGACCTGAAATCAACTCTCAGAGTGTTGTATAACATCTTTACCAAGTATAAGCACATAACATAGATGTGGAAGGAGTCCCGTCTCCCTGTCCTACTGTATGAAATGCCTGGTATTGTACAGTGTACAGAAATAGGCCATAACTCTTTTGCATGCTTTTAACAACTGGGCCCATCAAAAACCGATCTTCAATGAAGATGTTTTACCCCCAACGGGTCCATACTTGGCCAGTTAACCTTTGTATTACAACCTGATGGTGTTTGCAGTGAATTCATCGCTGCCAACAAAGAGATTCATCCCCGAGTACTAATCTGGACTTAATTCTGTGGTCAGTCGTTCTTGAGGTATGCCCAAGATCATTTTCGAAGCTATTGAACTTGGATTTTGGACTCCAATGCAGCGCAGCAAGCCGGAGGCAACCGTACTGTAGTGTGATGGATAAACACAAGCATCCCTCACATGGAAATCAATATCCATGTATTATTAACTGTATTTTAAAACATAGTTCACATCTTTCTAGTCACCTAAGCAAAGGAGCGCAAAGGGCAGTTTTGATACAATGTGATTAATCTAAAGCATGAAAGATCACCTCCATATTTGGGTAAGATAACATGTTGGTTTTAACTGTCTAGTAGTCACTCACATTCGAACTTCCACATGTCACTTTTGTAACTCCTGTATGGATATAATCCCATAAAAGTTACTACTTACACTGGGTATATAATATTTTACCCAAAGTACCAGGGCGAACTTTTGCACCATTTATATAGGTAATTATCCAAGGAATTGAGATTTGGGGAGTACATTCCTATGAAAATACAGTCTTGCTTATGTTGAATAATGCTTTGTGTAAATCTATCAGCAATTTCTGTTGATTATAACAGGCACAGGCTAAATTAAAAAACATATACATGCGTATAAAAACAAGCATTGCAAGCCACTGTGAGGCTTTCTGGGAAACCCAAATGATAAAAAATATTGCCGTAATGCAATAAGCTAGAATCAATTCTCAGAAATGTGTCACCTATTACAAGGGCGTTTTCACGTGATGTCGCTGACATCGCAAAGCTGCCACACAGCTTGGAGGAATTTGAACAAATTTCCCCATTGAAATATCTAAAATGTTCGGTCAACACATATGTCTTTGTTCGGTTGTTTGAATGAGAAGGACATCATGTTGTCAGTCTTGTCATTTGACAATATTGGTGTTTTCCTTTATACCATGACATGCAAATATTCCTAATTTGGCTGCTTACAGTCCTGTCTGTGCCATGAAAACTCTCCATATGCAAAGCATATACAAAAAAAAAAAAAACAAGGGAAGAGGCTGAGTTGATTTCATGAAACTCCCTTAATTGAATACACAACATGATGCATCTAGTGACAGATTATTTTCTGGTCGGATTGCAATGGCATTACAATTTCGGAGCCCACCAAAGACCATGCTACTGAGGAGATGTAATAAAATGGATTTATGACAACGTACTATAATAGCTATAGTACTTAAAGTGACAGGAGGAGCTCTTTTGAGGATACAAATTTCTCTCAATTTTCACTAGATCGGTCCTAGACCACCTACAGAGAACGTTCGAAGGTTTATTGAACAAACAAGTACAAAAGAAAACCGCAAACCTTGTTTTGAACTTGCCTGCTATCGCAATTGTCTCTGTCGTGCACGACAGAAAGTACTAAATCATCATCTTATTACATAAAGACGGCGTATTCGGCTAATTCACTTCAGGTGTGATCTAATACATGGTAAGCATTCCAAATATGCAAAAAAAACGGGGTTCGACAAAAATTGGGGGCGCTTCTTTCTGGAAATCTCATGTCTCTTTAAATGGTTTTGACTGCTGTTATCTTCTTGGTGGGTAAGCTTAGGGGCCACATCTGCATCAAACATGTATATCTTTCCCATGCTGTGCACATGGTTGTCTTCTGCTGCTGAGTATTTTCATGTGGATTATCACTTATTCTTGATGAAACTGATCATGATGCTTTATTGAAGATGTACAGTGTACATACTCATATTTCCAAAACAGTGCCTGCTTACTAACTTGTTTTTTATTTATATTATGTACTTTAGTATTTCTTTATCCCCTTCCGTTTTCCAAAAACTGTTGCAATTATGTATTTATGTCTGTGTGTATATACAAAATGAGGAATTACAAAAAGAATATTCTTCTTGATATAGCATGAATGCCTATTCCTGATGATTTTTTAATGCCTGCGCTTAGAATTATAGTACTGAGTAAATTGCAAGGATACATGCTAAGGTTGTCTTCAAAGAACCCACAGCAGAAAATTAGTGGTTGGTTCATAATGCTACCAGGGCATAACAAGGCACATTTCCAAGGTCTAAGAGGGTCAGAATTAGAACATTGTCCAGTGCACCATTCTGCTTAGATATGATATGGGTCTTGGAACCAAAAGAAAGGAACAGGCCCAACACATTATTTCTGTTCAGAATCTGCATGTGTGTAAAATCAGGACCTTACCACACATTTTGTCATAAGGAAGGTAAAAATAACCGTAAGAGCGGGTTGGTCCCAACTCACTATCAGGTCATTCCTGACCCAGTATTTTGAGCCGGTTAGGGAGGCTGGTATTCGGTCCCTACCCCATGCCCTTCTCTTGTGGTTGTTATGCAACTGGATTCTACTGTAATTAACAGTAAGCTTGTTTCAGATGGCGACTTGAATCTTAATTTAAGTGATTAATCCGCTGAGGTTTACCATGTTTTTACAGTATCTCTTATTGACTTATTATATTGCACGACATATATATGTATGCACATTTAAACCTTTCTTACAGTGTCTCTGATTGGCTAATTATATCATATAACCCATTCAATAACCAATCGGCTGGTAGTGCATATGTAAAACAGGAGTGTGCAAGTAAACCCAAGTTTTCAGGATATTCATTTTAATGACTGCGTGAGAATATGTACTCCTAATGTCGTATATGATTGTAATACTGAGATTGGCTGATGAAAAATTGCCTGTTACACCCAGTCTTATACACTCAAACCTAAGGAAAAACGGACTGATATAATAGGCTAAATGACTGTCGCTGTCTGGACAAGCTTAGAAAAATCCCAATTCAATCACATGAACTTACGGTTTGTCTTGTGGTTTAGTTGATTCCTTTTGAGATTGTCAGCCGGCAAATGTGTTTCTATATATACATATATTTATATTATCCAATGTATATTAGTACTCAAAAGGTCATAGCACATTATACTTCCAGTTATCCCGTGTATAATTATATTTCATTAAGTTGGCACACGAAATTGGGCTATTCAGATGATTCCCATTCATCACCTTTGGAAAGCATGATTGGAATTGAGCATATGGCTGTCATATGAGATATAGTTGAATAGCCATTGTCAGGTCATGATCAATGCAGGGTTGTCATATGCAGTGCATGTGACACCCATGCATTGACAATGAGTAATGGGCTATTTCAGATGAATTCAATACACCCCCTTTGGAAGACCACAATTGGAATTGAGTATTTGACTCTCATATGGGGAACTGGATACCCATTGTCAGGTTATGATCAATGCAGGGTTGTCATATGCAGTGCATGTGACACCCATGCATTAATCATGAGAAATGGGCTACTCCAGGTGAAGTCAATACACTTTGGAAGGCAGGATTGGAATTGAGTATATAACTCATATGTGGTACTGGATTGCCATTGTCAGGTCATGATCAATGCATGGTTGTCATATGCAGTGCATGTGACACCCATGCATTAATCATGAGAAATGGGCTACTCCAGGTGAAATCATACACTTTGGAAGGCATGATTGGAATTGAGTATATAACTCATATGTGGTACTGGATTGCCATTGTCAGGTCATGATCAATGCAGGATTGTCATATGCAGTGCATGTGACACCCATGCATTAATCATGAGAAATGGGCTACTCCAGGTGAAATCAATACACTTTGGAAGGCATGATTGGAATTGAGTATTTGACTCTCATATGGGTACTGGATAGCCATTGTCAGGTTATGATCAATGCAGGGTTTGTCCTATGCAGTGTATGTGACACCCATGCATTAATCATGAGAAATGGGCTACTCCAGGTGAAATCAATACACTTTGGAAGGCAGGATTGGAATTGAGTATATTCGCTGATGGAGAGCATGTTAGAATAAGACCGTTGCCAGGTCACTGGCTCACTCTAACTTTGGTACAAGCCACTGATCACATTGATCACGACACAAATCCACGGCATATCATAATTCGGAGGAGCTGCATGAGTCCCAACAAGACATAGCCAGTAACTAATGGATACTAACGTGCCCGTACATCACGAATCCTCATATGTGGTACTGGATTTCCATTGTCAGTCATGATCAATGCAGGATTGTCATATGCAGGCAGTGGCACCCATGCAATGATCATGCAGGTTGCTACCCATTGGTTGATCATGACTTGAATTCCCCGTTTGTGCTTCCCAAAGGACAGATGTGGATTATCTAGAATGACCCATGTGTGTAATTTATTAGTTTGGTAGATGTAGTTTTTGGTTTACATTAACTTAATTCAATCCCAGTGACATGCCCACCATAACACACATTTAGTATGTATTTTAATATTCTACGCTTTGGCATGTCCCCCCCCACCCCCCCCCCCCCTGGTTTTACATTGAAAAGGCTTAAAGTAAAGTGATTGAAAATTTTTAAGAAACTGGGTGAAATCATGTAAGCCTATCTCTTTTGTAAATAGATGCTGATTGCATGTTTCCTTCTTATTGGTGCTTTACTGTTGTAACATGGTTTTGGTTTCCTACTGAAAGAAAAAAAATTAAGGGCAGTTCTCCTTGTTTACTATTACACATTTTTCAGTCCAAATTGTGGTTAATTTGTGGGAATTAAACTGCACCTGCTTTCAGTTAGAAAGACAGAATTAAACTGTGCAATATCCATGTCTACTTGAACTAGTCAAACGCACCCAAGGTGCAATCCTTTACACGACCGTATGCTTATTGAAAGGCTAACACACATTTATAAAGATTGCCATTGAATGTATAATATTTTTATGTTACATGCATTACGTGAAAAGGTACATCTTCTTATTTGGCTACAAACATAGTTGTCTAGGGCTTGACCCGAACACCAGAATACAGTGGCGATCAGTGCAGTGGATATTCAATGTCTGGTTGTAAAGTTTTCTTAGCATACCACACATTTCAATTCTCAAATCAATAAGGTGTTGATGAATGGTGGCAATTCTTTTGAATTGATCTAAGCTAAATATTTTCCTGTATAGCTTTCTGATTGGATGAAAAGTTGTGACAAATAAAAGGAACGGTTTTGTCAGAATGACAGTCTGATCTTTCAGTGCAATACTCGAACCCCTGGGCACTACTTGAATGAATACTTGAAGGTATTATAAATGATCAATCAGAATTACTTAGAATGGTGGTATGGTTTTGCCAGAAATAATGAAGTGCATTTTGATTGGTTTCAGAGGGCTGCTCATGTTGTGTCCTCTAATTAGCCAATCAGATTGTGTCATAGTTGTGTGGCTGGGGTATTTCTAAGTAAATACGACAACCATTTTCTCTGAATTTACTCTTAAGTGAAACGTGCCTCAAAAAGGTCACCAATCACACTTTTTGAGTCCAAAAAGTGGGAAACTTAGACTTTGGCTACGCAACAACATAGATTGACAGACTTACTGCCATCCAGGTTTGAACCTGGGCTTCAGTGTACAGTCCAATGCTCTACCAGCTGCGGCTATGGGTCAGATGGGGAAAAGCAAATGATGCTCTCTCGTACGCCTTCAGTTGTACCCTGTTCCTTACTCTCTAAAATCCAAGAAGCGTAGAGAGTAATTTAAAGGAATATACTTAAGGAAACCAATGGAGCTTTCTTTTGTGTGAACCACTATTGAATTTCGGGAAGTGGTTTCCCTAATGTTATCTTCCTCTAAAATGCATCTTTGATTATTGTATTAAAGTATATTAGCGGAACACCGGCGTGAAGGAAAGCCTATAGGATAGAATCTAATTGTTCTCCCCCATTGATCCATCTCGCCTCGTTGGTTAGGAGCATTGGGCTAGTTTAAACAAAAGGTTCCCAGGTGCCAAATCCTGAATGGTCAGTGAATTTGTTACTGGATGAAATATGTGTGGTAGAACGTCTAAAAATCTTTTCAGGTTGGTGTTAATTACCCATATATTGAGCGTTCTCATATAATGTGTTCCTGTATGTGACAGCAACCTAAGTAAAACTTATACTGGATATAACCTTTGTTATCGTTTCAGGAAATCCAATATGTCTGCTGTCAACACAGTACACTGACCCGGCAAAATATGATTAAAATTGATATTTTTCAATATTTGACACCTGACACCCAATAACTTATGCATAACAAATTACAATGCAAATGATTAATCTGAGGTGCTGCTGTTGACAGTGACATGTTGTCCAATTTTGTCCCTTAGGGGCCTAAGAAAATGTTTCATGTACGGTACCGTAAATCTTTAGTTGGGGAAAAAAATGGGTTCACTGAAACTTACTCAAATTTGGAATAGGATCCTTTTGCAAGTATTAGTGAAAATGCACCCACACCTAATTTAGTTACTGCTTTTAAATCAAAAGGAACTCCCAACAATATTATTAATCATCTCCAATCCATTAACCCTAACCCGGACCGGTGTCGTTTTGCCGGCCGACGGCCCCATGCAAACGAAAGGCATCTATTTTTATTTTTAAACTGCCCAGATGCAGCGGAGCCAAGTAATTGCGTTTAATTGCATCTCGGCCGTTTTCCCGGCACAGGAATCAGTATGGTAAGTCAATAACGCCGCAGAGCCGAAAAAATCGCGTCATTTTCCCGGAAGCAACGGTCCAAATGCAATGACAAACATCGCGTCATTTTCCCGGAAGACGGCCCGATGCACGAAAAACATCGCGCCATTTACCGGAAAGACGTCCCAGATGCACGCGAAAATCGCGTGCGAATGCAATAAAAACAGGGTAAAGAATAATAAATAACTTAAATAATTGAGCGTCTGCACACTTGATCTGCATGAAATTTGTAGCTTAATGTTCGCCATTCGTGAGTGTCGCTATTAACCTCTCATAGTCTTGTGCGGGCGCTATAATGCTACTCATGCGCCGGTTTTACGTCATGAATACGTTTTACTGCATAATGTAAAAAATAGCTTATCGAAACTGTGGCGCATCACGATCGAAATCGAAATGGTCTATGGCATTTTGTCAAGTGTCACCCGCCTGATGAAAAGCACTGCGCCTTCTGCAGGCAAACAGTCTCGAAAATCAGTGGAAAAGCCACGCATCATTTCCAGTCAATAACGGCCCAGATGTAGCCAACGAAAAACATCCGCGTCATTTTCCCCCGGAAGAGCGGCCCAGAGCAACAAAACATCGCGTCATTTTTCCGGGAAGACGGCCCAGTGCAACGAGAAACATCGCGTCATTTTCCGGTAGACGGCCCAGATGCAATGAGGCGCAATTGCGAGTCATTTGCGCGAACAAAAAATAGTTTTGACGGCCCCATATGCAACGAAAAACATTTTCCGACCGGTACACTTTTCGTTGGTGCTCTCATTGCCTCTCGCCGTGTATGGTTAATATACCAACCTTTTTTTATAACTAGGCAATAACAAGTGTACAGTCACACAAAATATACCTGTATCACAGTAGCTCATACGTTAATATACAATGCATTTCTGTCACATTGGGGACCCTTTTTATGTGGATTCTTGTCAAAAATGTTGTTGTTGAATGTCAATTCATCCCACCTTTACCTAGATACCTCATTTTATACAAGTAAAATAGTAGTTCAAATATGGCATGATCTGATCGACTCAGCCAAAGGAGATAATTTTGAAAAGGAGTTGTCATCAGTTTCAAAAATTTTCAGTATTAATCATGAGTACTATTGCTGAAATGTCCACGTCTGTAGGTTCTTGGATACAAGTTGGGAACTCTTGTATTTAAATTTTCACATTTTACTGCATTTTTGCGCCCTATTTTTGTGTTTTTTTGGCGCCGTATTTTTTTGTTTTTGCTTTCCTATTTTTGTGTTTTTGCTTCCTACTTTTGGGTTTGCTCACTATTTTTTGTGTTTTTGCTCCATGTTTTTTTGTTGTTTTGTCCTATTTTGCTTATATCTCAACTTCACAATTACTGCCTTTAGCCTAAGTCCATCAGATCATGTCAAAGATACAATAAATTCTAGATTTGTTTAACTTCTAATCAGGTCCTCATAAATGGTATTTATTACAGAAAATTAAATAATTGCTTAAGTTCAAATTATTTAACCTATACAATATATAGAATAGAAACCCCATGCGTTTTTGCTTTAAAAGTGTGGTTGCACTTCTTTGCCAAAAGCAAATTTAGCCTCACCATCTTTGTTTAAAGTATTTAAAGACCCTGTTATGTTAACAGTGTATGTTGCAAAACATGTTTATAGTGAAAAGCTTCAAGTTAAAAACACGTTAACCTAATGTGTAAATTTGTGCAGTAGATTTAAAATGTATATTTATTCATTTGGATT